>JAQFVV010002105.1:0-34964 GCA_028023455.1 Epiperipatus broadwayi | reverse complement strand
TTATTATTATAAAAACATATATAGAAAAAGTAAATATTATTCCCTCCTTAATATAAGTATTGTAAACTTAAGAAGCATTCTGACAACTATTACTGTTAATACAGCAATGTAGATGGTTACTGTATGTTATAATGTGACAGAAGAGTCACTTAAATACTTTAGTTATTCATATCACACTTCCATAAATGAACATTGTTAGAAAACATTTTCTCTTTGCCAGAATAAGTTAATTCTATTATACATACACAGCCTAAATTTAATGTCATCCTGAAGTTTTGTGGTGATGGGATTTTAGTTGTGTTTATGTATTGGACTATTTCTAACATATAGTATCTAGTATTCAATGTCTTTAAAAATTTAACATTATTTGAATTTTCAAAGTACATTCAACTGTTAGTAACATTACACAGATTAGTATATGCACAATGTTTCAAGAGGAACTATTCTCCTCTCTTCTTTAGGTGTTGCTGTTGTGACCCGTGACAGTACTAGCATGAAAATCAAATCCTGGACCTTTAGATTCTTGAATATTGAATTTTAAGGTAATGCTCAAAACCAACTGAGTCATCCTGCCAAAGGCAATAATCAGTAAAAATTTTATAGACTTATCTATGGTGTTCCTCCTGATTTCTCCACTTTTTCCTAAGGTCAATATTGATTAGTGGGTCCCATACATTATGTATGGTCACACTATATTGACTTACAGGGTTATCCACCATTGCCATGTGAGCAGTGTTTTTGAATTTTTTTTTATATCTTTTTCTCTCTATCCAATATTTTTGTATTTTCCTAATTAAACATATGTTCATTTGTACATTCATGGTTTGTTACCTTAGACAGATCTCTTCTTTTTCTTTTCTAATCATTAGTTTAAGCTTTTGCAATTGATTTTCAATGGAGTAACTGGTTTCACCAATATACATTCTTCTACAGACAATGGTATTTTATAGATGCAGTTTTTGTTTTTCAGCATTTCAAGTTTAGGCTTTGTAGATATTTAAATTCATCACAATGTGGTATGGCTCTGGAAAACTGTTCTGATGTTATACTGATTGCAGATTTTTTAAAGTTTGTCTGCTATTTTAGATAGTGGAAATAGTCCAATATATAAATACAGTCTAAATTTCAAATTTTGTTTTATTCTCTCTTTTATTCTTTGTCTACATTAATAATTTGTGCAAGTTATTTATAAATTTCAGTTTTTTTTTTTAATTCTTTATTCTCATCTTCTTTATCTTTCTGTTTTATGCAGGTTGCTTTAATATTATTTGTATTCAATCTTTCTCTTATAATTTAGTGTAAGAATAGAATAGAGTTATTAACATTAAGCTAAAAGTTTATCAATCAAATTTCTACCTATGTCACTAAGTGGGGATAAATATCATATTATTTCCCCAAGTAAGTACAATAAATTACAAGTTTTATCAATAATCTTTAGAATATGTCAATATCCTTCATCTATCTTCTGATGATCCATTGTTTTAATCTCATGAAGATAATTCATAAAGAATCAAATATGCTTGAGAAAATTGACAAATCAAAAGCATTTATAATAACTCATATTCGTAAAGTTCTTTCCACTTAACTTCTCTCAATACTTTTCGTATCTAATATGTACGTATATTAAATTAATACCATCAAATGAAATATTTCTTTTCTTCTCATGTCTCTAACTCTTAAAAATCAGATGTAACAGTTAAAATGTTGATTGATCTTAAGAAAGTGCAGCAAAAGACTTAATAAAACTCATCACACTAGCTCATCCTGTTGGTGAGCAAATCATCAACAATTTTCAACTGGATGAACCTTGATAGAGTAACCAGTTTGAATCATAACAGCATATGAAAGTGATATTAAAATAACTACCGTTGAAAAATTACAATACTGTTAGGTTTCAAAATTATATTTAGATATTATGCGTAATAGTGCTTTATGAATTATCACAAAAGTAAATCATAAGCATATGGCTAATAATTTCTAAAAAAGAATATTTTATTTTTAAATACTAGTATATCAAATATATATGTTACTTTATTGTCAACATTATTGTTAATAGCTAATACGGCCTGCTGTACGTTTAAATTTATGAAAAATATCTTTGAAGCGAACATCTGTACTGACAAACTTAGATCATTTTCGATAAAAACACTTTACAATAATTCTTGTTTTTGATAAATTAACGTTAAAATTTAATCTGCAGATTTTTATTAAGTACTTGATTGTTCTTTTTCCAGGGAGATGTTTCCTTAGACTAGTATTAGTTGCAATCAAATAAATTTGCTCAATTTTTCTCTTATCATTATACATCGAAAAAAGATGGCCTCACCCCAGTCTTAGCAGTCTTTATAAAAGCTTTCACTAACTGAGATTTATCTGGTATCTGACCTAAAGCTTAATTCATCTACAATGGTAGAATAATGATTAAATTAAATCTTGCTAGCAAATTACAGTTCGTTCTGCAGGTCTAATCTTACGTACTAATGAGACTTTCATATTTTAAAAAACCAAGACTGCATTTATACATTACTTGTGGCATTAATACAATTTATGCTGACTTCAATATTCAATAAAATCTCAATGCAAAATATAAGCAAATTTTAAATTGATTAGCTTTTCATATTGGTTTTCTATCTTCACAATCTACAGTTTAAATCCGAGCACATTTGAATATTTTGTCAGAAGTTTTAAGCATGATTGAGATAGTTTACAGCTAGCTGACCCTAGCTCTTTGATCATCCAGCTACCATCGATTTATTAGCTAGGAGAATTCTATTTTTAAAAAAAACTTAGAATTATGGCAGACCTTTGCTTTGCCGTTGACTTTTTTTAATTTTAAAAAATACGCTTTAAGATAACTTTATAATTCAACACTTAATTGATAGGACATAAAAACTTTTATTATGCATTGCCCGATAAAGTTGGATTTTTTTTTTTTGCAAAATCCATAATTAAATTTAAAACTTTTTGCTCATGAGCAAGCTATGTTTATACAAGGCAACTGCTCAGAATATATCTTTTAGCTGTGAATGTTTTAAAATACATGAAATATTAAATATAAAATATAGTGAAAGTTTAAGCAAATTGTAAACGATGGTTGACTAAATGATTTATTTAATAATGTGAAATATTAAATATCATCATCATTTTCAAGCACTGCCAACCACTACATAATGAAGGTTATTATTCTGTAATTCCAATACTTGCATATCTGTTAAACCATAGGCTGAGCACTTTTGAGAGTCAGGGCTCTCATAATCATAGCTCTTTGTGAAGTGACTGATTGTCTAATGTTATGCAAATCTATGCAAAGTTCAAGTATTCCATGTCCTGGATGTAGAATAACATGTTTTCTTTCTGTCAATGGCATTGCTGTCAATTGCGATAAAGCAGGCCTCGTTTATCTTTCTTCTCAATGAGCTATGATTACAAGAGCTGTGACTCTTGAAAGTGCTCAGCCTGTGGCTTAACAAATATTAATATTAGCTTTGTGTTTATACATTTATAGCGCTAGTATTGAGTTACAGAATCTTAACAAAACACGCAAAGTATTACAATGAAGGTTATTCCATGTTTAATCTAGTTCCTCTGATTAATGGATTTCTTTTTCACAACACTTCAGCAAACGTCCTTATTCAATCCATCTATCTCACAGATGGTCTTTCAGTAGATCATTTAAAAATGTTTGTTGACCAGATTAAGACTACAAATGTCCATATATTAATATTTCTTCTAGCAATATGTCACCCCAATTTATTTACATTTTTAATTGCTTCAGTGATGTTAATAATGCCATTTTGTTCTCTAGCCCATGTAATACAATTTCTGGCCACATCTAGTAACTCCCAATATATCATGTGATTACCTTTTCTTTATGCATACACAAGCTACTAGCAAACATTTTTCCATGGTGGCATTATTTAGTGCAAAAGCTCTAGTAATCTACAAATACTAGGAGGTTGTACATCATAATGGATTATGATTATGATGTACAACCTTCTAGCATCTATTGATTGCTAAATTTTGCACTAGGTGGCATTAGGGTGGAAAAATATTTTGCTACTGTTTTAACTCCTACTATGTCTTTGGTTATATATTTAAATTACATCTCTCCACATGGTGTTATAAAAAGATTGAGACCAGTATCCAGTTTGCATAAGAGAGGTATAGTGAAAATTACATTATCCTACTATTTTTTTTAATAATTTCATTCTGTAGTCCAAAGTCTTTATTTTATTCTTTTATTGATAAACCAAATTTCAGATCCATGTGTAAGAAGTGGTAAACCATAACTATTAAAAATCTTTCAAATACATAGGCATATTTTCTTTAAATATTAAGTTATTCCTACCAAAAAGAACTCCATCCAAGTTTAATTTTAGAATTATGTTTATTTATTTTGTTCCTATTTGTATAATAATTGAACCAAGATATTTGTAGTTGCCTACTTTTGGTTCTTTAGCATGGATTTTTATTTTTACCTTTTTGCATAAAGTCATTGAAAATTCTGTACATTATTGCAGAATTTGAACTTGGGTCCTATTTTTTGACTTTTATTTGATAGCTCTCATAACATTCCCTGAAACCCTGAAATATTACACTCAAAAACATTTATTTCAAAATCTAGATGGGTTAAATAAGATAAATAATTGTTTGGTTTTCTTCCTTTATCACTCCATTTTTGGGGGCATAAAATGGCAATAAAAATTTTTGAGGGGATATAAAATCCACCAGTCATGTACACTTTTTTTTAGTATCACTAAATATTTAATTAATATAAATATTTTTCAGAATTTGAAATTATCTTGAGTCTATATCCTGATGTTTCAAAGTTTCATGCCATAGATATGTTTATAATGTCAAATGTCTCAAACAGGCATTTCTACAACTTTTTTAAAACTTGTATTTAATGTAATAAAACCACTTTTAAATTCAGATTGTTTCTTAGTTTTTGTATAATTTTATAATATCACTATAAAGAAATATTTAGCTTTAACTTTTTCAAAGAAATAGTGTGGACGTATCAGTCTTTTTTCTGCATTGCAATAACCAAGATTGTTTTTCTTTTAAAAAGTCATCAAATATTTAAACTTATTTTAATTAACCAGAAGCCATTCAGAAATTCAGCTTTAAAGAAGAATTACTAAATTCTTAAAACCTAATAAGTTTAACAATGAATCACAATACTGTCATCCCATCTTCATTGTATAATCCTTACAAATTCTTTGATAGAATAATTTTAGCTAAAATTATACATATAGTTAAAAGTATCTACCATTAGAACATGTTGTATTTATCTTGGGGCAATACTATTATTATAATCAAATTTTTAAGTAAATAATACAGGATACCAATATATAACAGCAATAATTCTAAATATTTATTATAGCAGGAATATTACAAAGCCTTTTTCAACAATTATTTTTTACCCTTTTTAATGTGGTTGTAAACCATTTTAAAGCTTCAATTTATGTAGCATACGTAGTGACATCTATTGGTTTTTTTTTATCTCAAATTAATTAAACCAAAAATAGTGGGAGGTATGGGGAGAACAATCGAATATTTACAAATGTAACAGACATAAGTAAAATTTATCAGTTGAACAATATATCAATTATGCAAAATGTACAAAAAAATACAGTATATAAAGAATATAATTTTCCATTTATGTTTTTTCCCTTTCCTAAAATTTTTATAATTAAAAATAATAGATATTACTATGTATGTACACAATGAAAGTTGAAGCTTCAAAATAATTTACAATCTCATTGAGAAGGGTTTTAAAAAATATTGGCTGAAAAAAGCGTTTTGTATTGTTGTTATAATATATAGAATTAAGCCAATAAACATCACATGATCACCATTTCTTATGCTTGCAGTGAATTGCAATACATATAGTGAGTTTTGCCTGTTTTAATATATAGAATTATTGCTATTATATAATGGGATTTTATATTATATTATTTACTTTAAAATAATTTGAAATAACTGTGTAGTAGATTAAATTTCTTTCCATTTTTGATTATAAACAAATTTTATTTCTACTGACCTACAAGTGTAAATTAAAAACTGGAGTTACATTTATAAATCTAAAATCAGGTAAAAAAGTATCTTTTTCAAAAATTAAAATTATTAAGTGCAAGATAACTAATGATGAAAATAGATGGAAAATATTATAAAATGGTAACCCATATAATTATTTTTTTATTATTAACTTTACCTAATATATTAATCAGTGATTACTTAGAAATAGACAATATTTCTTTTGAAAGCGCAAAAGATTTTATTTTCAAAGATTGGATTCTGTCTTAATTCTATAAAGAAAATACATTCAGTTTTCCATCTAAATGACATAAAAACATAAAAACTAACTTAATAGACCTGAATTATGACCTTAAACTATAGTCTAAATTATTTTCCTCATTTGCTGAATATTACATTTAAAATAATTAGAAACAACCTTCTTTGATATGTGATTGGCAATATTTGACGGTATAATAAAAAGTATGTCTCTAAAAACAAACTTAATACTTGCCTATTCCACTGTGGGATTCATTTGAAGAATAAATATTTACACAAAACATTTAAACATACAGTTAAATATTATCATGGGACTTTTTGTGTTAGCACTCTATACAAATAAAACATTATATTTGCTTATATTCTTTTTTAAAAAATAGGTAAATAATAATTACTGAATTTGTCACATCTCATCTTGTCTTCAAATAATGGATTAATCCAGATTCCTTCTTATCTACATCAGATTAAGCATTCATTACCATGGACCAATGTGTATACAGGTAAAGAATACATATCCAATAGCAAGAATGGGCCAACATGTAACACTGCTCATCCAATCGAGATAAGATGAAATCTTGACTAGTCCATTATTTAAAGACATGGTAAAATGTGACAGAATAAGTAATTAATTACTCAAGGTATTACACAATCTTTGAACATCATAAATGACAGTTTTTGTTAAAAAGTCTACTAGTAGGTTATTGAATAATGCCCTTGAATAAGAAATAGCTCTAATTTCTTTAAACTATCTCCACAGTTGAATGGTAAATTCGTGCAACCACATTTCCACCTTTAATCACACATATAACAACCATAACTTCAGTATTTTAGCTCTTTGTATCTGAATATGATGTGGGTGTGCATGTAAAGTATTCTAAGAAAATCATTGGTAACAAATGAGTAATAATAGTGTCTCAAACAGGATAAGGGGAGATATTAGGAATAATTTGGCACGAGATGTTTCAGAACCAAATTTGTAAACTATTGTAAGCATTTAATTAAATTTAATTATTCATTGACAAAACATATTTTCGAGGTTACAGTCTTGGTAAATATTACTTACGTAATCAATGTGCATTTAATAAATTTATAATTAAAACATAATCAAGTAAAATTATGTTTACGATTGCATTTATAATTACTAAGAATTTATTTATATTAAATGGAAATAATGACAAAAAAGGCAATGAAAATTATATTTTTACTGTGCCCATGCTTATTGTTTTATTATATAATTTAAGAATATATTAAATCAATATAGCTGTTTTTCATATTAGAACGTTTTAAAAATAAAACGATTTTAAACTGTGTCTTTACAACATTTAATCATTCTTTATTGACAAATTTTATAGGTGATCCTCATCAGTATTTCATCAGTAAATCCTAGTATAATTAGAAGACAATAGAAAAGGTAATATGGTACCACAGAATGTGGGCTTCATCTTGTCAGATCTTATAAGCAATAATTAACTGCATTCATCATAACATTCATAGATACATTATGGAAGAAGCAACAACAAGAACAATAGAAGCAGCCACAACAATTACATCCATACTTGTAATCACTATCACATCTCAGCAGCATCTTTTGATGATGATGTAAAGTATTTCAAAAACAGAATTTATTATTTAACACAATATCTGGTAGAAAACTGAAATCAGCTTCTTGTTAAATAAAATTATATATTTGACTTATTCAAAATTAAAACAGTTGAAGATGTAGAAAGAAAAACAATTACTTAGTTTAATGTAATAATACTATTTTTTTGCACTTTTTCAAGCAATTTTACTTTTCTTAAAACTATTTCAACTGACTATGCAGACTTCATCAGATATTTATAAAATCTTATATTACGTTTCTAAACACCAAGTTCCATTAAGCAGTACAAAATATTTGAAGTTGATATTTAATGTTTTATAATCACAAAGTGATATAAAATATTTAAAAAGTTCTGATGAAAGGTGAAGGTTCAACTGAAACAGTTACAAAGAAAAAATAAAATTGCTTGAAAAAGTGCAAAAAATGTAGTTATTTTTTATATATAGTATACCATACACTCCTCAATAAACACTGTACAATGCAATTTTAACATATGATTTATTTCTTTATGCTTACAGTTTCTAACACTACTGTTGCCTTTGGAAGCATGGCTCAGTTGATTAGAGCATTACCTTAAAATTCAATAGTCAAGAATCTAAGGGTCCAGCTTTGAATCGCATGCTAGTACTTTCACTGGTCAGACCAGCAGCACCTAAAGAAGAGGGGAGACTAATACCTCTCAAAATATTGTGCATATACTAACCTGTTTGATGTGCTATTACTAACAGTTGAATGTATTTGGAATATTTAAATAAAGTTAAATTTTATTAAAGACATTCAATACACATATTAGATGATGGAAATAGTCCAATTTAAAAATGCAACTAGACAGTATTCATTTAAAAAAATAATATTTCTGTAGTGTAATTTTTACTATACTACTCTCATGTAAGTTAGGAACTGCTTTCTATCTGATTTTGATACCTTATAGAGGATATATTCTGGAACTGTTTTCTATCTGCTTTTGATACCTTATAGAGGATATATTCTTAAACATATGGCCAAAGATGTGGAAAACATGTAGGATCTCCAAGATGTTCATTTCATGCTGAATCAACACTAATCAGTTGGTCCAGATCACAATCCCTTACACATTTCCTTATCATTGCTTAGAATATATAGATAACCAATTACTATAATTCAATGGATGTATACTACTACAAGTTGGACATAATCCACTTAATGGAAGTATATTAATAATTTTATTGGTCATCATGGAGATCATAATTTTTTTTACAGGTCTTGGGTCATATATTTATAATCACATCCCTCCACAATGTAGCAAAAATAGATTAAAACCAGTCCATATCTTGCATGAGAGTAGTGAAGTGAAAATTACACTACAAAAAAATCTAATTAGCTATGTTTAAGTTTTAGATATTCATTATATGCAAATCTACATACATATTCAGTAGAAAGAACTATAGGTTATTATTAATTTTACAGTTTTGTTTTAAATATGTGTTACTAAAATTGAATTACTGTTCATTACTTATTAGAGTTGATTATACCACTGGTGTTCAATTAAAATTTAAAATATTTTTGTTTTATTTCATATTTTAAATTATATTATTTATTTAAATGCAGTGTAATATCTAATAGACATGGTACTCAACAAAAGAATTGTTTGATATATATTTAACATACATGAAACTATAATTTTATGTAATAGCCTTTAGTTCCATAGAAGAATCAGAGATTTAAAGAGAGGAATATATATTCTTATAATGTCTAGATCTTTTTATGATAATGTTAGTGCTTGACTTATTAAAACATTTATTTATTGATATATATTTTCATCATATAGTCATAAATCATGTTTACACAACTATGTTTGATCAAATAAAATAAAATTAACAAAAATGGAAATAACAAAAGTCCATTATGCTGGGGTTTTTTAATATAAATTTATAAAAAAAAAAAGTAATATAAATAACAATATACCATAGCTATTATAGAAAATATATTTTATAATTATACATTCAGAGCATTTTTCATCATATCATTTTATACTTTTATCAAATGTTAAACATCTGTTTTAACAATTAATGTTATGTGATGTGATACACTGTGACTTCTTCTTAAATGGAGTCAGGCATCTCTCAGCAATTATGCCCAAAGAAACCTGTTAACCACTTTATCTTCCCTTTTCATTTCCCATCCTAAGTTTTCCTATAATCTGCTCCATCCCATTTCCACAACATAATCTTTGTTAACTCTATGGCATTTATATCTATATCTCGCTTATCTTTTCCCAGACCTAGCATAAAAACCATTAACCTACTTTTTGTATAATCAGTTTGTTCATATTTATTCTTCCATAACTTCATTATATGTGTGTGGCCTTCCTTCTTGCAAGCATTTACATTCAATTAACAAATGCCTAATATTTTCTATTCCTTCCTTACATAATTTGCAGACTATTATTAATATTATTAATTATTAATGTTATTAATATTATTAGTTTGCAGATTTATTATTATTATTATTATTATTATTATTATTATTATTATTATTATTATTATTATTATTATTATTATTGATGATGATGATGATTATGCACTGTGATTACTCCTTAAATGGAATCAGGAATCTCTCAGCAACTATGCCCAGAGAAACCTATTAGCCATTTTTACCTTCCATTTTTCACTCTAAGTTTTCCCATATTCTGTTCCATCCCATTTCCACAATGTAATCTTTGTCAACTCTATGGCCTTTATATCTAAATCCCCTTTATCTTTTCCCAAACCCAGCATAAAAACCAATAACCCACTTTCTGTATAATCACTTTTTTCATATTTATTCTTCCATAATTTCATTATTTGTACCCTTTCTGCTTTCAAGCATTTACATTGAATTAATAGATGCCTAATATTTTCTCTTCCTTCCTTACACAATCTATTAGTGTATTTATAGAGTGCCGTCTACTGTTTTAAAATAGAAGTAAAAAACAATAATAATAAATAAAACAAAACATGAATAAAATAAAATTATGGAACAGAAATCTACAATGTTAGAAACTAAATAAAAGTTGTAATGAATTAACTATACAGAATAATAATATACAGAATAGAAAGCAGCTTTATATCCACTACCTTATTGTATGATTTTATACTCATTTTAACTGACCCCAGTTTGCAACTAAATTTATTGAAGTTTTACAATATTCATACACTTGTCTTTGTTATCCTTAATATAATTTGTTTCACTCTTGAAATAAATTATATTAAGCATAATATAGATAATTATATGAATATTTGTAAAACTTCAATAAATTTCATTATTAACTAGTCAATTAAAAATGAATAAAAAGAAATATAATAAGGTAGTATATATAAGGTTGAATAAAGTATGTGTTTATCTATTCTGTGTATTGTTATGTTGTGTAGTTAATCTCTACCAGCCTGTATTGTATTTCCAATAATATGGATTGCTGCATTATAATTTTTTTTTCATGTTTTGTTTCTATATGAAATAATAGATTAATGATTAAAACAGATGTTTAATCTGTGGTAATATCAGAAAATCATGTACTGAAAAAGGCTCTAAATGTATAATTATGTTTTCTATGATAACTGTTATATATTAATATTTTTATTACTTTTTTATAAATAAAAGTTAACTACTGACTCTTTACTTAATAATACTTCTTGTTTTTATTACTTTTTTATAAATAAAAGTTAACTACTGACTCTTTACTTGATAATACTTCTTGCCTTTGATATGATAAAATAGTAATCACGTAGTTGTTGCAAAGATAACAATTGTTGAGCAGTTTGGCTTAAATTTGGGTGATGTTTTTATATTAATTTATGTAAGGAAACTCTTCTCTATAGATAATAGTTTTATTGCTTTATGTTTGTTAATGCAATTTGTTCTTCAAATGTCTAGAGTTTCTGTAAATAATCATTATGATGATTGTTACAGGTGGATATAATTTTAGTATTTGAAAAATTTATATTATGACCAAGAATGTCTGAAACATGAAGAGAAAATACTGATGATGTGAACTGTTATCTTGCTGAAGCATCTACACTTTTATTTTATTAAACACGATTGTCCCAAAAAACATAATTTATAAAATAATTTTTGCTCATGAAAACATTCATTTCATTATGTGTATATATATCACAATAAAAAAGGTTTTGTCAACAAACAGATTGAAATTCATGGTATTGTATGGGATTTTTTAGCTGTGGATGGTTTTCTTGTATTTACACATATATATAAAATACTAGAAATTTAGTAGTATACAACTGGCGATGCTCTGAGACTGTTTATGGAGTAAAGTTTTTTTTTTCTTTTGATAGTTGATGACCATCAATCTGAAGTATTGCACCAAAAATGCACTAAGTTATTAATATTTCATAGTGTGATTAATCTATTTAACACGTTGATACATATGTGTTGTGCTATTTAGAGATTACATAAAAATTTAATCACATATGCATATATACCTTGAATATCAGATAGATAGAGATGTTTAAGTGGATGAATGGATAAATTGATAGATGGATAAATTGATAGATAATGGATGGATGGATGAAGAGATGAATAGATAGATAGATAGAGAAAAGTAGGTAGGTAGGTGGAGAGAGGGATATGGATATAGAGGAAGGGAGCAGTCAGGTATGCAGACAGATAGATAGATAGATAGATAGATAGATAGATAGATAGATAGATAGATAGATAGATAGATAGATAGATAGATAGATAGATAGATAGATAGACAGACAGACAGACAGACAGATAGATAGATAGATAGATAGATAGATAAATAGATAGATACATACATACATAGATAGATAGATGGACAGATAGGTAGGTAAATAGATAGATAGATAGATAGATAGATAGATAGATAGATAGATAGATAGATAGATAGATAGATAGATAGATAGATAAATAGATAGATAGATAGATAGATAGATAGATAGATGAATGGATGGATGGACTGACAGATGGACGGATGGAGAGACAGACAGGTAGATA
The DNA here is from genome assembly GCA_028023455.1 of Epiperipatus broadwayi. NCBI lineage: Eukaryota > Metazoa > Onychophora > Udeonychophora > Euonychophora > Peripatidae > Epiperipatus > Epiperipatus broadwayi. The sequence continues at coordinate 22,075 of JAQFVV010002105.1, read as the reverse complement.
GATAGATAGATAGATAGATAGATAGATAGATAGATAGATAGATAGATAGATAGATAGATAGGCAGGCAGGCAGGCAGGCAGACAGACAGACAGACAGGCAGGCAGGCAGGCAGGCAGATAGATAGATAGATAGATAGATAGATAGATAGATAGATAGATAGATAGATAGATAGATAGATAGATAGATAGATAGATAGATAGATAGATAGATAGATAGATAGATAGATAGATAGATAGATAGATAGATAGATAGATAGATAGATAGATAGATAGATAGATAGATAAATAGATAGATAGATAGATAGAATGTAATTTCAGAAGTTAAATATACATATCCTCTTACATTTCAAACAAGTGATTGCAGACATTGGTAAAATATGCCAATGATATCAGAATGGCATTTGACCTAAAAAAAAAATTTTCTGCTAAATCAAGTCATGCATATCTACTGATACACATTAACAAATTTATTTAAGAAGAGCGATTCTATTATCATGTGATCATAAGCAGTAATTGCTTTTTAATACACACACATAAATGATTATTAATTATTTTTTCATTAGCTTAAAATATTAGTTACATAAGTAAATTAGTTAGAAGGTCATGATATGTTCAGATCAGTTTATGAAAGAGCAATCTTAGCCCTATTTAAAAACTTTTAAGCTTATTTAGGTCATATTTAAAGTCAGTCATAGATAAGATGTTTATTTCTAGAAATACTTCATTCAATATATGAAAACGACTAAATTGTAATAGATCAAGCACCTTGACAGTTCCAATAAGTCATTTAGAAATTTTATTATCCTAGTTGTCGCAAGACCTTTTATTAAGTTGGACAATATATTTTTAAAATAAATATTCAATACTTTTTATTTGATTCCAGTAAATTAATTTCTGGGAAAAGGTACTTTTTTGCTGCACTTTTCATAATGTTTTTAATAAAATAATTGATTGTTTTCATCAGAACCTTTTTCTCATATAAAATTTTACAGACCATAAATTGCCAATAACTGGTTTTCATATGATTTCATGTAATAATAGTCAAAGCTTAAAAAACTAGCCTGATAACTACAATCTTTTGTCAAGATAATCTTTATAGCATTGATCTTTTATATATAGATGTTGCCTTGATAATATATTGCAGATATTTTATTGGTTTATTAACTTTTGACTTCACCATGTGAAAAAGATGTAAGTATGTAAAAGAGGAAGAAACAAAAATAAAAAGCTTTGAAAAAAGCTGCTATATTGTCAAAACTGTTAGATATTTTGATAAAAGGTTTTGTCAAAAGTGTAAGAAAATGTGCACTATTTTTAGTTTTTTTTTTTTCTTTTTTGTCAAAGCATTGGCTGAGAAGTGAATCTGCAACAACTGTCTGCAAGCAGCTGCTTGTAGACACTTTAAATTTACTAAAGTCGACAGGCAAATATATATGATTCTTTTGTACACATGATAATCTGTTTATGTACAATTTTCTACATGAAGTACCCCTATAAACTCTCCAAGGTAAACAGAAAACATGTCATTATAACTAGTGCTGATAGCCACATTCTTAACAGAATTCATTTTGAAAGCATCTCGGTATTAGAATCCCATCTTAAACATTAATAAGACATCAATTAAGAAGCATAACAAAAATAGCCTGTGTGTTTAAGTGCCATGATAGAGTAACTGGCACAAGAATTCAAGATTTATACATTGTAGCACAGTTGTGCATCTCATGATCCATGTGTTATAACCCAGTTCTTTTCCTTTCAGCACTTGATCTTTTTATAAATTCCCAAGAAATGAAATCATTTGATTATTATTCTTTTTTTCTCAAAATATGATTTATTAACATAATATTAATCTCGTTGAATTTTCATGTTATATGTAGTGATGTGCAAGATTCAAACTGATTTACAATGCAGAACTTGATTTACCGAGTGAACAGAAAAACTTTGAATTGTATATGCATATATCTTGCCATTCATAGCTTCTCTCATCATTTACTAAGTAACCTCTGGTCTTAATGGCAACTAGGTAGATCACAGCTACCAAGAATCACATCATTTCCACCATCCAGAAGAGAAAGTAAAAACCCATACTAATCCCTGTAGCACCCATGTCCCAACCCCCCTTCTAAGGACTAGAAACCAGGCTTCATGCCCTTACTAATCCCCACAGCAAACAGATCTCCAAAACCCAGGCTTGTGAGACCTTCCAAGCATCAGAACCTGCCATCCAGATGGCAGAGATGAGAGGTACAGCAGCCCTGATTTGAAGTTTAAACCATAGTAGAACACTCTGGCCTGAGTCACCCAAGCATGAGATTATCTCATCTTCACAGCCAAGACAAGCAATGCTGCAGCACTAATCAAAAATGTAAGTCTCACATGCTTATATCATATGCCATCTACAGATTATCACATAGTCTAATAACCAACTTAGGAATCATTTCAAAGAGACTAAAACCACAATGCATCATGTCATCTCCACTGTCCTGAAGATGAGAAAGATGAAACCCATACTAATCCCCATAGCACTTCATATCCCAGCCCCCCAATAAGAATCAGAGTTCAGGCCCCAGGAATCTTCCCAAGGTCCAAACTCTCTCATCTGAAGCCCATACTAGAACCCAATACACCCACATCCCAGTCCCCCCTCCAAGACCAGGAAGTCAGCCCTGGGAGTTCTCCAAGCAACAGACTCAGTCCTCAAGACCGCAAAGATGAGTGACACAGTAGCCCCAATCCAATGTTCAAATCACAATTGAACTCTTTGGGAACATTAGTTTTGTCCATCATGTTTCAGCTTCAGGACAATTTATAAAAAAAAAAAACTAGAAGTTTTATTCCATGAGGTCCTTAACTATTGGTAAAAATCAAATGATGAAACTAGAAGCACAATCCATACGATGAGGTACAACTGTTACAATCCAATGTCATAATAATTGCTAAATTTTAAAATCACAGTGAAAATCTCCAGGATTTCCAATGCCTTGATAAAAAATTTCATCATTACTTTCCAAAATCAAAAACTTTAATGTATATGTAGTAACCAGATGCTTGCATTATGTGTTATATCACAATATAATACTAGATCTATAGAGCAATCACATAGAGTAATGTATCCAAAAATCACATATTGAATAGTGTCCATCATGTTTCAGCACCCGGATAACCTATGAAAACCAGAAGCACTAATCCATATAGTCAAATGTTAAAATTATCGATTTGTATAGTTCAGCATTCAAGACAGAAAAAAAGGTTTAATATAGAATGTAAGATTGAATAATTAAGCAACACTTGAAATCAAATGTTCAGATACAGTCTAAAACAATTCACTACAGTAGAAAAGAATCTTTTTCACCAAGTCAAATCTCAGGTCTAAAATGCAAGCACAAAACTGCAATGAATAACATTGTCATTTTTAACGAATGAATGAGCCATCCAAATCTGGTAAAAGCGTTTTAAAAGACATAGTCAGTAATCCAGCATCAAAGGCATGGATAAAAGATAAAGCAACACTTGAAATAAATAATCAGGTACAATGAGAAACAATTTATTATTGGGAAACATTTCTTCTTTAAAAGAAAAATATCAGGTTTAAAAAGCAAGCTATAAAGTCTAAATGAAAAATGCTACTATTGCTAACAAATAAATGAGCTATTCAATTCTGGTAACGATCCCCACAACACTTTTTTCCCAGCTCTGCCCCATATAAAAACTAGGATTCAGGCTCTCAGGGGTCCTCCGAACAATCAGAAACTCTCACCCAGTCAGCAAAGCTGCCTTGAATCAAAATATTCCCTGAAAATTTTAAGTCTCTCAATAGAAATCTCTAGAAAATTTACATGGCTGTCAGTTATTTTTAACTGTGCTCCAAATAAAAATTTTAATCATGCTTACTTGTTGTCTGATGGTGCCATAATTCTTGTGTACCAAGGAACCTAAAAGGTTACTCTGGTCAAATGAAAACGTTTTAGAAAAAAAAAAATTTCTAAAATATAATTTAGGCAACTAAAACGGGAGCCAGTAACAGAGTAAATTGGAGACCCGGCTTTCTCTAGTAGGTCTTTGATTCTTATTAATATAATGGAACATTATTTGTAATAAGTTTTATCATCATTTTAATCATTACTGATCCACTGATTGATGAATTTCTTAATACAGTTTATCTAATCTATAACCATTTCATTATTTCATCTACCCATCTCACTTATGATCTCTTTCTAGATCTTTTACAATCTTTTGGGACCCAGTTCAAGGGTTCGCTATCTAAATACAATCATTTATTCTAGCAATATGTCTATCCCAACTCCATTTCAAGTCACTGATACCTATTTAATCTCTCATCAATAATTTTGCTTTCGATCTCTTTTTGTTATTCCCAACATGCTAAATAGTATGAAATCTCGAAATTACTCTTTTGTTAAATATTCAAGTCTCAAAATGATTTTTCTATCTTAAAAAAATATAAAACCTAGACCAGTATTTTAAAAAAAGTTTGAAATATGAACTAAAATTCTAAAAAAAATAATATTACCATTAATTAAATATTTTAATTTATTTGACAGCTTATAATTATTTAAATTATCAACACAGGAAAAAATAGACATTAAGAAAACGTATCTAAAATATGGATAATGAATTAGTTATTAAAAATAATCTCCCATCTTCAGACTCACCATAAAGTCTACAATGCTTTTTTATATAGTTTCACTAAATATTTAATATCTTTTACGACATCATCTTTTGTTTCTTGAAGTTAAAAAATTATAATTGTTTGTTTTTTTTTTAAAAAAAAAAAAAAACTTTTTAAATGAAAAGTAAATAGATATTTGATTTTTTTTCTCGTTGCATAAAATTAAAGTCAAGAAAGAAAAGTTGTCAAAAATACTGACTTCTCTGTGATCTTATATTCATGAACAAGACAGTATGTTTCTTAAATCTAAGGAGATTTTATATAGAATAAAGGCAATCTTTCTTTCCATTAAAAAAAAATACTTTGATTCAATCATTTGAATTGATTGATGAGTTAATGCAACTTTTCTTAATATAAAGTTTAGAGTAAAATAAAAAGAATAAAATAACCCTTACAGATTCTAATTAATTATAATATATACTCTTTCTCCTTGTGAATATGTAATTGTCAATTTAGACAAATGAGATGATTTATTTGTTTAAGTGGTGGATGATAGCGATAATATGGAGTTAAAATAAGGGTAGCAATAATAAAAAATACTCATGAAATTGCAGTGCAACAATTATTTCTTCTTTCACCAATTTTTAAAAACAGATATAAGTTAGTTTCCATCTGGTACTAAAGGGATGCAATGAAAAAGTGTCATGCTTTCAAAGTGAGGGTAGAGATCCAAATGTTTAAGACTACTAACTCTCCTGAAAAGTATGAGACTATTCATAAAATAGATGTAAAAATTAAAAGGTTGGTCTCAGTTTCTGTGTGATTGCAATTGAGAAATAGTGTGGGTAAGATGTGTGAAGTATTATGAAAAAACAAAAATAGTTAAAAATGAAATACAATGTCAATTGCTTCAAGAAACAATTATTATTCCAAAAATCTATCAGACTTAAAACTAAAAAACAACTGTCATCAAAAAAGTGATTTTTTTTTTAATTCACAGCATAGCTGCTTATTCCATCTTTTGCTATTGAAAAATTTATTAAATTTTATTTTACTTTTTGTATATATATATATATATATATATATATATATATACATATATATATATATATATATATATATATATATATATATATATATATTGATATTGTAACCAGTTGGCTATGCAGCTGTATTAAAAATAGTTAGATAGTTGGCAGCATGCTCCTTACATTTAGTTTAGGGCTATTTAATTAATGGGGCAATTAATATTTAATTTTCCCATACATATTTTTATAAGAATGGGTCTTCAATTAATTAAATATTAAATTTGTTAAAACAATAATATGATTTTAATATGTGAATGTTTTAATCAGTTACAAATGTATGTAGAAAAAAAAGAAATTTATAAAATAATGTAAACAAGTTGTTTTTTATCTTTCTCTTTCTTCAGTAAATTATAATTAATTAGTAGTTTTAATTTAAACTTTTCATATATATTAATTTTAATCTTAAAAGAGTGATAAAGTTTTATGTTTAAGGCTATCTTTAAAAAAAATCGGATTTTAATTCTTTGGTAAATTTTATTTCTAATTAGAATTGTTTTTCTTTTTTCTTTATCACTCTTCATTACAAAAAATCAAATCAGTGTAATTAACTGATCTTGTTTTCCTTTTGCAAGAATTTTTTTTTAATTAGAAAGTAATGTCAATAATTTTATGATGTTAATTTAAGTTCTTGATTTGTTTTTCAATGTCTGTGATTAAGGAGGGAAATAACAACAATTGTATTTGTACAAATTTCCCTAATTGGTTGTTATAAAAATTAGCATGCTAGAGATAGATTGTGATTGGCTTGTAGTCAAGATTATTCTGGAAAAAAATAATTGGGGTGTGAATAAGTCAGAAGGCCCAAGTGTCTGGTAGAATAATTATTCCTAACTTAGCTGTTGGAGAGAGAGCTATCAAATCTTAATTCATCTGATAAAGAAGAAAGAAGCAAAAGACTTCATCAAGATACTGCATAGAATAGTATAAGTTTTTATTAAGCATTTAGAATATTATGAGTTTAGTCATAAAAGTGGTTTCTACAATGAAATCCATGTACTAAAGTCAGGTAAAAGCTAGACATCATCTTTCTCCATATAACCAGACTTCCCTGGAATAAAATGTAGAGAAGAACAAGTTGTCCATAAAGTAATCTGCAACCTTGTTTGCAACCAAGAGCATGAGTCTCAGTCTGTGTTAGTCTCACCTGGAAAATTTATTGAAAAAGTGAAAAAAAATTTATTGTTGTTAATCTGAAAATGAAATACTGCACACTAGAAAAAGAATAAACTAATCATGTGTAAAAGCCTTCAAGAAGAAAACTCAACTGGAAAAACTGGAAATTATAATTGTGAAAGACTCCACAGGAAAAAAAATCCTAGTTGAAAGTATTTTTGTGTATGCACACAGTATTTTTATTAATAGAAAAAAAATTTTAATATAAAAATACTTTTTGCAAAAATTGATCATTTTAAATATTTTCATTAAGTTAATGTTTTCAGATTGTGAAACATATATTTTTTTAATCCATTCAATTTTCTGTTGAAATTATGAGCTTGTGTTTTTTGAGAAAATTTAATTTTTTAAAAAACATTTTTTTGTGAATCATTATTTTTCCATTTGGAAAACTTAATAAAAGGTTTCCCAATCTTTAGTTACTTTAAAGAAATAACTTAACTAATTAAAAGTTAATTCATGAATAGAAATCAAGAGATTCATTATAATTTTTATAAAAATATATTTTTTGATGAGATGCATATTTAAAATTTCTTATTATCATATCATTTCTTTTCTTTATTGTTAGTCAATTAGTTATTAAATAATTGTTTTAAAAAATATTTATTAGTTTTATTTTTTTTTATTATATCTAATTCCTGTTTTATAGATTGCACCTTATTTTATGACAGCTTAGTATTTTAGGATTTTCTTAATAATCCCAATAAAACTATTTATTTATAACAGAATAAGCCTAGGAATTATTTTAAATGATTTATAATGAGATGCTTTATTTATTTCTTGCTAACAGTAATAGTTTTTAGAGTTGTTGCATCCTGAGCTAATTTGTGCATAACATTGATAAGGAGTATGGGTTTGTTTAGTATTATGGACATCCAGATGATGATAATCCTGGTTGGCATAAAAGAGACATCCTTTAAAGTCCATGCACTACATTTCATTTTATTTATTATTTCTCTAGACATTAATTTATAGTTGTCCAGTACATTAATGGTCCTAAGTGGTAAGAGCATTGATGATGGTCAGAATGTTTTAGTATCTCAGCATTATTTGATTTATTGTTGTATTTTGATGGAGTTGCACCTATGTACGTGCATCCAAATAATCATTGTTTGTATTTCTGTGTTAGGTTTGGCAATGGTTAAATAATTAACCTGGTTTATAGTGGACTACTTGCAAATACAGTCACAAGATTAACTATTGATTAATTTATTATTATTAATCATTCATAAATGATGAATGATTATTATGTTTGTATAATACTGGTCAACTTATAGGTAGTTCTGTGCTAATTTCTCATACTCATATTATTTCTATAGTTTATATTTTGTTACTGACTTGGGGTTGATGATGATGAGTTCCATCACCGCAGATTCACTCCTAGGTACCCTTCTGTTACAATATATATATATATATATTATGTTCTCTGCCGGAAAGGTGACAGATTAATTATTTTTCTATTTGGAGATATAAACAACATTACAATTGAAATTTTAATACTTTATATAGCAAAAAATAGGAATATATGGTGAAATCATCTAATGTGATGGAACAATGCCAAATAATATATTGTTAAATCTATTTTACCATTCATCACAGACATTTAATAATTAATATTAAATGATGGAAATAATCTAACATATGACTGCAATTGAAATACCATCATTACAAACTTTCTAACACCAAATAATTTAACACTATATTATAAAAAGTCAACTTTTTTCTGTAAAACTACATGGCTTAGAGCTGTGGTTGAGTATCAGACTGAAGTATCATAAGATTCTCAAATCAATTTTAGTTTGAAATTTCCAACATTCACTTCTTATGAACTCTCAAGCAATAATGTCATTTGATTATTTATTTATATTTTAAGGCTCTAAAAAAGGTTGCTATAGCTTTAGTTTTCAATAATTAAAAAAGGGCACTAAAAGTTACCCACAATTCCACTTAATCTTCCACACCCTTAATATCAAAAGAACTTTTAAATAAGTTATTTGCTTTGGGTTTATTTTCTTTGGCAAGTCTGGTTTGTTGTGAATTTGGGATTTTTGATTATTTTATTGACTAGTATAGCTTTAGGCTTTTAATGTTTATATAATTTAAATACAGATATTCTTTATATCCTTGGAGTTTATATGTAATTAAAAGGGATTTGAACCCAGACTTTCAAACTCTTTTTAGCTATCCAATATATCTCATACAAGTAATACACTGACCATGCACATGTGGAAAAGATAAATAATCATAAATATACATATTTCATGATCAATGAGCACTGATCAGTTGGTCCAATCATCATCTCCCACACATACATATAATCAGTGTTTACTTTATATTAAGATAGAAAATTTTCAAACTTTAATGGACAGCCTTCAATCTACTCCACCATCCAACTCTTCAGTCTTCCATACCACTGAAAGTCTTGAATATTGACATCATCAAGGAATTTGAATATTCCATCATCAGATTTTTAATGGTATGTAAGGCTTCATGAAGAGTTGGGTGGTGGAGTAGATTGAAGCCTGTCCATTAATGTCTGAAGATTTCTTATCTTAATGTAAACTGACTACTGATTATATATATATATATATATATATATATATATATATATATATATATATATATATATATATATATATATATATATATAAGTGTGTGTGTGTGTGTGTGTGAGTGGAGGGGGTGATGATTTGGACTGATGAGTGCTGGTTCAGCATAAAATTCATATATTGGTGATCATATATCTTTTTACATGTGTGTGGACATGTGTATTGGTTGTGTAAGATAGATTAGATAACTAAAAGGAGCTTGACAGTCTTGGTTGAAATTCACTTTAATTACCTCTAAACCCCAGGGATATAATGTATATTTGTATTTAAATATTAATGATTCAGCCTATACCCTGCTCATCCCTCTTCTTTGCATTTAAATGGACAAGATTCTATACATGAGTGGTCATAAGAAGGTCAATATGGGCATGATAAGAATAGTAGTATCATGAAGGGATTTGGCTATTCTGTCATCACATTTTCAATGGTAGGGAACACTGAAGAGTTGGATGGTAGAGCAGATTGAAGCTTGTCCATAAAAGGTTGAAGATTTTCTATTTTAATCTAAACTGAGCACTGATTATATATGTATGTGGAAGATGGTAACATGGACCAACTGATGAATGCTGTTTCAGCATGAAATATGTATATTGAAGATTTTTAACATATGCATAGTCATGTATATTGGTTGTATGACATAGAGTTGATAGCTGAAGGGAGCTTGAAAGTCAGGGATCAAATATTATATGTGTGTTGTATACCAATAACTTCTTGACTTATGATGGTGTTATTTGTACTGATGATTCATATATCGTACAGACAATGCTTCCAGTGTGTATTGTACTGATTAAAATATTGTTGATCCATCTAATATGAACTGTAACTCAATGAAATGTACTTCAAACCCATTCATGCCCAAGATTAACCCATTCATGCCTGAGATTTAGATCAGGGATCAACCTAGATTTGAACCCATTCCACAAGCCCCAGATCGAACACCTAATGAATAACATAATAGTGATGGCACATGAAAATTAATTCTTTAATCTGGCCCACTAGAAGAGTGAAAGAGACAGTGAGACATATTTAACAAACAAAAAAATGCACATATATGTTGGAATGTATGGAAGTGGAAAGAAGATAGCTCGAACTACATAAGTGGCTTGAATAATAAAATATTTAATAAAACATTTAACAAAACAGTAAATTGATTATATATTTATTTGAATGAGCATGACAAGATGATTTACCCAGAGGTAGAGAGTAACATAAAATTGACCATACTATTATGATTCATATGCTCTTATGAATAAATGACATATTATACATAAATAGGTATATTTGGTGGGTGAGTTCAAGATGCCAATCACTTGATTACAAAACAAACTTGCAACATATTTGAATTAACGCTTTAGTGGCAGTTCTGAACAATGATGATTAATGTACAAATTTCTGGAGCATTCTAGGAATCATTATACATATTACATAAACTCTTTTTACACCATCTCAGTTGTGAAAATCAATAAAATATATTTTAAAAATGGTTTACTCATTAAAGATAATACTTGTGGGTACACCTGGGTCTCGTTTTATGTGATAGATAGGTTCCTCAGAAAACATGCGCAAACGAAATTGCGCAAAAATAGACATAACTTACATTGAAAAAGGGGGGGGTGCAGTCTGTGATTTTTCAAAATTTGCATAAAAGCAAAGCACCAATGTAAAATTACTTTAAAATTTGCACAAAAAAAAAATAAAATAAAATATGACTAATAAAAAATTTCAAATTTGAAAAAAATTGATACAAGTCACACTTTTTTTAACTATAATATTTAATTTTATTCAAAATAATATATTTTATGCATAATTTACAGTACAGTAATTTACATTTTTTATACACGTTTTAATTATGATTTTCTGGTGACAATGTAATTAGTAATTAATCTTTGAGACAATGATTTTATTAATTGTTTATGAAGTTCACGATATCCAGTCATACAACCATTTAGCTCTCGTTCGAATTTAAGAGCACGTAAATGATTAGTGTCATTAATAAGAAAATAATAATTGATTACGTTCTTTTTTAAAAAGCAAAAACAGAATGTGATTTAAAATGCAAAATTAACACGCACAATGTTTGAACAAATTTACATTATAATCTTGTAAAATTTAATGTGTGTATACATAAAATGTGGAAATCATGATTTTAATTTCATTATTGCATAAAATCTTACTATTATAAAGCACTGGAAATATTGAAATTACTAAGATGAAAGTTGAATTCCAATAATGTGCTATTACTTTCAATATAATGTAAGTGCACAAAATTTATTATTTAAAGTAATAGCGCATTATCGGAGTTCGACTTCCGGTGAAACATAAATTGCGTAACTTCAAAATCGTGTTAAATAAGTCCACGTAAAAAGAGACCCAGGTGTATTTAATAAAATAACATATATCTAAATCAAGTTTATTTGCTTTGTGAACAAAATTTTTTTAAACTATTCTTTAAATTCAGATTTTAAAAGAAAAGAACACTTCACCTTTCTAACCCATGCATACTCCTAAATAAATGGAATAGATTACAATGGTGGGATTTTTTAAAATAAGAAGAAAAACCAACATTATTAATTAAACTAATCACTATTGGAAAGATATATATATACATAAGCATAGTGCAATTTTATTGTTACAAGATCAAAATGAGGTCATTAAATAAATAAATTAATAATATGAAGGCAGAAAAATCTGAAGTGAGATCATGCTTCTAAACTAAGAAAATGGAGTAGCTAAGATTCTCTTTTCTATGGCCCTGCTTAGAGAAGTTTAATTAGACTTGGTGTGGCCCCCAGGATTCTCTGATGCAACCGATATGAGAATCCTGTTATACAAAAATGATCCCAGGAAGGTCAACTGTCCACAAAATAGGACATGATGAACATATGGGTTCGAACTCATCATAACCCTCCAGGCTAGAAGCACATAATATTAAAAAAACTAAGCCATATATCAGCAATGCAACAGAACACTATGTCTTTAATGACATGAGATGGAAATTACTATTTTAAGACACATTAACCTTGCTTGAATGCTATAATTTAGACTATTAATGCTATGCTATGTAATATATATGGGAAAGATTTAATTCATACAAAATGATTTTAAAATGACCCCCTTCTCCTTCCTTGCAATTTAATATATTGAAATCCCATTCTTGTAAATTTTATGACTTTAGAATAATCAAGTCTTTGAAATATTAAGCATATAGCATTGTAATATGGATAATATCACTTTTTTAGAATTAAGTGAGCGACAGATAAAATATTTAATAGCGTTAATTTTTTGGTGATTTAAAAGTGATACATAAATAATACCCTTTTTGATGCATAAAGAAACTAGGTTAATTTGAGAAACAATTTGGTGAGAATATTAATTAAGAATGTATGTAAATCTAACTCAAAAGGAAGGGGGTTTTACTAACCTTGATCCAAGGAGGTCAGAGTAGCTAGGGAAAAATAACTTTATACATTAGAATTGCAAGATTGTTTAGATTAGCAACTTAAAATAATAAAATAAAACATAGTTTAAAATTAAGAAAGGAACCATACCAAAATTAAAGAAATAAGAGCATATGACAGGATTTACATATAAAAGAAAAATTATTAGTATGAGAGCACATTTACATTAACAGTTAAGAAAAATATTTGCATTAGCAATTTGAATAAGAAATCCAGATAGCCAAGGTTAGTTTTAGAAGGAATTAGATGTAAATTTCATAGGTGGTTCTTAGGTTAATTACCTTGCTATATTAAAGAGTCCATTTTGACAGTTCAGCTCCAGCATGGCAAAATTAACAGGATTCAAATGATTTCCAATGTAGTATCAAGTTTCCATTAGGCATTTCTCTGCTCTTAGATCACATGTTCTATTATGTTTGGGGAATCAGCAAGGTGGTTACTGCCAGTGAGAGGTGGACAAGCAAAGGTGAGGAAAGGTGATTAGTTTGACTACTTGTTCAACATTTTGAAAAACATAGTAGCATGGAGTAGTTTGGTGATAGCTCATCAATAAAACTAGTTTTCTCTCCAGGTGGTCAAAAATAGGCTCATTATATACTGCCCTCAGGTATTTGAGGAACACTTTTAATATCCATTTTTTAATTTCATTCAAGATTACTATCTAGTAGAAATTTTTGCATTTCCTTCACCTATTGTTTTGGAGATTCAACTGTTAGATAATTTGTCCAAAAATATATTCAAATCTATTTCCAGATTAAAAATATATTTGATAAAAAATGTTAATTGCAAAAATAGAAATTCTTAATTTGATTTCCTTTTTTACTTTTAGTACATTTTAATTAGACATTCTTCCCAAAATTAGACAATGTAAAATTTCCACCCTTTTAATTATTTTTGGACAATTAACAGTTGCATATTCCTTCTTGGAATTTTAAAAGAAAAAAAAATACAGTTTTTTAAATAAAGAATTTAAATGAAAAGTTTTAATTTTACAAACTTCAAAAAAATATTTGTAAAATTAATATCATGTTAGTAATTTTTCCTGTTATATATAAATTTGAGCTGCACCTAATATATTTTGATTTTAATAAAAAGAATTAATAATAAATAATAGTAAAAAAATATTAAAAGCTAAATTTTATAACTTTTTAGGTGCACATCTCAAACATATACATAAAATAGATATACATGAATATAAGAGCTGGATGGAACATAATGTTTATATATGGGTTAGTAATTTAATAAGTATAAAGTACCATAAGTTTAATCATTAATTATGACTGACTGCTTTAATATATGAATTATTCTAAAACAATATGTATCTCATCAGTTTATCTAAAGATGAACTGGCCTTCTGATTTCAATTAATAACATTTAATCAAAAATGGGTCTTGATGATGATGATGAAATCTTCTGCCTCATATATATATATATATATATAAAGACCCTGGTTATATTCCCTGATTCCCGTACATCAAATCTTATTTCAGAAGGTTATTTATAAGGGTTTATTTAAATATACAGGATTTGTAACTTTGTTAACCTGCATTCAGGACACCAATTTCTTCTAAAGAAGATTTCCCATAAATCTTTTATTCTCTGGCATCATCATCACAGTTTCCATAGTTATAACTCTTCTTCTCTTAGCTCAGAATATAAGCATCAAAATCAGTCCATACATTGGACATGGAACTAATGATCACAGGCATTTAAATAGATCAACAATATTATTTATTTTAGATATTCTCACTTCATTTCAGAAATTACCTAGACACATTATTATTTGATAATTAAAATAATAACATTCATTAATGATAAGCAGAAAATAATTAAACAGAGTATATATTCAAGAAAATACAATTATTAAGATGTATTTATGGCACTTGTCTTTTAAGCAGGCCTCATATTTGTACATATAACTTTAAATTATTACCATAGTTTCTCTAGACAGTTTGGTTATTTACCACTAATGGATAAGTGTGGGTCTGAAGTATGATAATATGCCTGTTGATTGATTATGGTTGATTTTTTTATTCTGATTAATCTGTTACTTAATTGTGTGGGTAATATAAATGTAGGTTATTAGATTCATTTCGGCCATAGTCAAAAGTGATGTTCAATTATCTCCATCTCTGGACTTTTTCTAGTTGCTTCTTCAAGGTTGGAAAGGTTACCCTACTTGGGCACTGGTAGGCACATTTCAAAGGGGATATTTTACTTACTTATAGAATAGTATAACAATAGACGTCTCGGACAATGGAGAATCCCTTCACAGCTAGAACTGAAGTCTTTCTTGACCTATATAATGCAGGTGGTGTGTATGTTAGCTCTGCACTGATATTATTGCTTTTCTATTTTATTTCTTTTATAGCATTTGCTTGGCAAGGCAACCCTTCCCAAAAAAGCCTAGTTTGTTGTTTTTCTTGTTTAATCTTGTTTTTCATTTTCTACTGATTTACTGTTGTTTTTTTTTTAATTCTTCTATTAATCATCATTTCAGGTTAGTGTTGTTTCAATTTATCTTTAATTAAACTTCATCATTAATCCTATTAGATCTAGTTTTTTGCTGTTCTTTTTTTTTTATAAGTTTTAACTTTAATTTTAAACAAGGTTACAAAGTATATCATTTTACTTTATAATCTGGTTTATTAAGTATATGCCAAGTTTTACTGATTTTATGAATCTTTATGAATACATATTTTATTACACTGATATAAGTGCAAATAGTAATATATCAATCACCAGAATTTTTTATTACATTAATGTTCATATTATTGCAGAGTCTTCAGTTGATCCTCCAGTTTAATCTCATTTGATTAAGAAAGATTCTGATGTATGACGAATTGAGCTGTCCAAGTCCATAACATTGTAATATATTGTGAGGATGGGGAGGCCAATATTGTCAAAAGAAAGAATGAAAAAATACTTCATAATAAAATACCTTGTTGTGAAAGAAAAATGGGAAGCTAATTCTTTCATATGACATTATGCTAAATCATAAAAGAGTTAGAATAAAACAAGTTATTTGAATTATAAAAAAATAATAAAAAAGTAAAAATTATTATGTTCAATATGCAATGTATATACCACATTTGATCCAAGCCTTTTTTGCCAAATTTTAGATAAATTTGAGAAAACATTTACATCATGCCATTCAAACAAAGTTGATCTAGGATTGCAATAGAATGAAAACTTTTGTATTGAAATTTATTTCAAATTGTCAATTTTAATATAGAAAATTGAAAGGAATAGTTGTTTAGTACAGAGGTGTGTTGTTAGGTTCTGGAACATAAGAATCTTGACAGAGGTGTGGTATGAGGTCCGGGAACATAAGATTCTTTAATCAGTTTTGACTCTGGCACTTGTCAGACACTAGAACATAAATTTCTTGGATTGATCCCAATTCTATCATTTATCAGTCTAATCATGAATCAATTGCAGTTCTAGCATTTGTTAGGACCTGGAACTAAAGGTCCTTGGATCAATTCTAGTTGTTCCTCTTGTCAACCTCTGGAAACACCCTTGTTTTGCTACTTGTCAGGGTCTGAAACATAAAATCTTGAATTGGTTCTAGTTTTAGATTTTACATAGAGGCTAAACTCTTCATACAATATCACCACTCAGTACAAGCCATAATAATCTATGGATACAGGAAGGTTTGTGCATAAAATCTCTATCTAGTTTCTACTCATCCAATATCTCCAGAATAGTTTCTAGCTTATAGATTTTATCAGTGAGGAACCTTGTATCTGAAATCACTGTACCTAGATATTAGGATCTAAACTAACCATCAATCAGCCACCATTTACCTTATTAGCTAATTATAAAGCTCTGAGTCCAAAATTAAAGCACAATAATGTTTTTGATTCAAGCTCATTAGCCTGTATAGTTGTATAGATCTGAACTCACTTCAGCATTGACACTTTTTGGTGTTTTTAGTTTATTAATAACCATGGTTAACTTAATCCTTTTGGGAATGATTGGTATTAAATTCTAAACATCACATGATCACCATTCTTTATGCTTACACAAGCTGTCTACACAGAGTGTAAGCACAAAGAATGGTGCTCATGTGAGGTTCTAGCTCTTGTCAGCTCTGGAACATAAAATCTTTGCCACTTGTCAACTCTGGAAGCACAAAATCCTTGTTAGGCTCTGTGACATAATAATTCTTGGATCAATTCTAGTTTTTGCACTTCCACTACTTGAGCATTTTGGGAATCCCTGAGAAATAAAACCCATTTGACTATTTTCATTGTAAATCTTTTTAAATTGTGCTTATACAGTCCAACTGATTATTTATTATTGCTTCTATAAAATTTAAGTGTAAATAACTACTGAGAAAGCTGACTTGAATTTGCACTTTCTTTTTTCACATGATTTTATTTTGTTTGTTAAATTATATGATTTGGCTGCTCTGTGCATTCTAATACAGTAATAGGGTCAGACTCTATAGCATAAAATCTTCATGTTGTTTCCAGTTTTTGAAAGAACCTTGTTGCAAACAGTGTTTATCTGTCCAATTATACATCAGGATCAATCAGTACTTGATTGACATGAGTAAGTGATTATTGAGTAGAAATCACATATTTCTTTTCATTAAAAAAATGTCTCAGTGTCAGTTGTGTAGATTGTATAATGAGACATTACATCATATTTTCTATATTTGTCCTGCTCTTAAATCAATTAGGGCCTTTATTGTTGCGAATGTCTCTCTGGATCTTAAGGATGCTCTTTCTGTTTGTAATACTGTCAGAAAGGGATCTTTTGCAGCAAGAATATTATTTATTTTTATAACATTTTCTTTATGTTTGACACATTGCAGGCTCATCTTTGTTTATTCTCAGGACTTAGCTATAACTGTCTTCATCAAGCTCCTTGACCAAGTCAAGCAGTGAGACTCTCTGCTTTCACCTGTGAGTCTACATGATGATACTTGGGTGAAAATTTCATTTTCCATTTAGTCTCATTAAGATACCTTTTTTTCTGCATTGACCTATTCGAGTTTTATTCTGAATTCTATGTAATTTTTTTTATAAAGTTTAACTGTATATTACTATGTTAATATTTTTAATAAATTTATTTTAAAACTTTTGCTTAATTGTTGTAGGTTTCTGACTCATGGGTTTGTGCTGTTGCCATGAAAACACTCTGCATGCTGATAGAATGATGGGGAAGAACTGAAGTAAAATAGTGACAATTTGTTTGTCCACAATTGTGATTCTTATTTATCTATTATTCTTATTTTCCTAACATTTCCCCTTCATATTATTATTATTATTATTATTATTATTATTATTATTATTATTATTATTATTATTATTATTATTATTATTATTATTATTATTATTGTTATTATTATTATTATTATTATTATTATTATTATTATTATTATTTATTATTATTATTATTATTATTATTATTATTATTATTATTATATTTCAAAGCAAACTTTATTAGGCAAAAAAAAGGTTACATTCTTATCAAGTAATACATTGTATAAAACATCATATTCTAGGATACATCTTGAAACACAGAAAATATACTTTTGTTTTTTTTTAACCATTAGAGTCTTTTGCAGTTCACACCTTTTAGATATTTCAGTTCTTATTATGAGTTCATTTCAGTTTTCCATTTTTCAGAGGTTGTATTTGGTCTATCCATTATAAGGCTGCTTTTATTTTAAATAGAGATCATGTGGCAGCATAAATATCCGGTGGTGCTAGAAGATTGTCCCTTTCCTTAAGTTTTCCTAGTTTGTTGTGATATGTGTTGGGATGTCTTCTTGGATTGTTTCCTAAAGTGAAAGCACATCTAGTACACCATAAGGCATATATACTGAAAGTTGCTGCACGTATTATAGGTATTTTATTTTCATTGAAAGCTTTTAGCATTTTTTCTATTGTGGTTTCCCTTTTCCTGTAATTATTCACCATCAGTTGTCTGACTTTTTCTAAGCCTTTACAGTGATATATTAAATGTTCTTGTATTTCTTCTTCTTGGTGACATAAAGCACACATTGGATCAACATTTAGGTAAAATCTTCTGAACCGAATGAAATGTTCTGTAGGTAGTGCATTTAAATTCAATTTGAGGATGAAGTCAAACAATTTAGGTTCTAAATACCATGTTTTGTACTTTTTAAGTAATTGACTATTATTTATTCCTAGTACTGTTATCCTATTGTTGTTTTCTTGGCTTTGAGTTAGAAAATCATGAATTTGCCAATAAGTATATTTAATTGGATTCTTCAGTGCTATTTTATCTTTAATGTTTTTAATACTTATCAGTAGTGTATTTATATAATTGTCTGTGGGTGGGGGTCAGTCCGTTGGTGTGATTTCCTCTTTTGGTTCTATGTTTGGAAAACGTCTGAATATTGTAATCAGTAGATTTACTGTTTTTTGTGTGTAGAAAGTATGTATAGCATGCAGTCCAAGGCCATTCCATTTTGTTGGTTGGTTAAGTTGCTTTAAGGAAAAATGCCACTATTTTTCTGTTCCATAATAGTTTATTACAGAGTGAGTTAATTGACTTTGTAAATTGTTTTGTAAAAGTAGTTATTGGCAGGTAGTAAGTTATTTTGGTCATTATAAGTTGATTAAATAGTGACACTTTTGCATAAAGTAAGAGATATGATCTGGAGAGTGATGTTATGATCCTTTCCGCTTCAAAATTGAGTTTATTTTGTATATTCCTTCTCATCTGGCTCATTCCCAAGTGGAAAGGAAAACCCAGGAAATTACTGGGCTTACCTTGATAAATTTGTGTGTCTGTTTTGCCTGTGTATATTGACCATGCTACTGATTTATTGATGTTAATTTTTAATTTGAAATTTTTTGTGTATTCTTCTATTATTTCCTGTAGTATATGTATTTGCTTTTTTGAGTTTAGAAACACTGTGACATCATCCATATAAGCTATGCAGGGAATGTATGTATTAGTATTTGGTATTTGAATTCCTTGAATTTTTTTATTTATTTGCTCTAGCAGTGGATTTAAATAAAAGGTAAATAGCAGTGTGCTTAGTGGAGAACCTTGCGGGATTGATTGGCTGGGATTGAATGATGATGTGGATCTACCATTGAGCGTGATGTGTATTTCTCTATTTAGAAGCAAATTGCCTATTGTATATAATATTGTTTTAGGTATCTGTGTTTCTTTTAGCTGACTCAATAGTGTTTCTATTGGGACAGAGTCAAAAGCACTTTCAAAATCCAGCTGGACTACCATTGGTGCATATTTTTCTTTTTAATAACTGAATTGATTAGCGTTTTATATATTAGTGCTGCCTGCCCTGTGGATGACCCCTTTTTTGCGTATTGATGCTGTGATATTATTGGTACTATGTATTGTTCAATTTTATCCTTTATGACCTTTTCCAGTATTTTTATTCCCAATGGCTCCATTGAGATTGGTCGGAGATTGGCTGGTGTGGAAATTGGTTCTTGTTTTTTCATAAATGGGACCATTGATATTGGATATAGCCCTTGTATATTATATAGTTTCTGTGATAATTGATTTGCAAGTTGGCATAAATATTTATTTGTGAATTGGCTGAGATGTGACAGTACAAATTGTGGGATCCCTGGTGGCCCTGGATGACATGTGCTTGGGACTGAGTTTAAAACTATTACAAAATCTTTTATTTCAAAAGGTGTTTCCGTTTCTGGCTTGCCAAAATAATCTGCAAGTGGTTTGAAATGATTATTTTTAGTTAGTTTTTTTTTAAGTAGTTATATATAGGGTCTAGCATATTATAACCAGCTGTCACTCTATTTTCCCATTCTAGCGCCATGGGTACTTTGTTTGTGCATGGATAACCTAAAGCCCAACGAATATATCCGCGGGTTCATGTATGTTGTTGTGTGAGACAAATTTTCTTTTTCTTTATTGCTAGATATTGTTTCAGTTTATCAACGGTTTGATTGTATAACTTTGTTAGCTTTATTATATTTGCTTGGTTATTCTTGACTGGTTTTGCCTGTATTATCCTTTTATTTATTTCCTCTGCTAATGTGATTAATTTTGAAGGGGGGGGTGGATTTTTGTGTAATGTGATTTATGTTAAACGAGAGTGTATTTATATATGCTATATATTTGGAGATCGGGTCCAGTTCAATTTGATTTAATTTGTTTAACATTATATACATTTCTGAGAAGAGAGCCTCGGGAGTACTATTTGGAAGTAGAATTCTTATTGTTTTTTGTATGTTGTTAAAAGTATTGCAGTGTGTGTCTAAATTTAGTTTCATTATTTGTGCTGCATGATCAGAAAAATTGGTGGGAGAAAGTTTTACTTCAATTGCGTGGTGTAATATACTACTACTACTACTACTACTACTACTACTACTACTACTATTATTATTATTATTATTATTATTATTATTATTATTTAATAAATATAGCTTTACTTCTCACTATATGTAAAATATATAGTTGTTAATTAGAGAAGATATTAATTAGTATTAAAGTTTATCGGCTTAACGTTTTCGAGGATCCATGCCTCATATTCATAGCCTTCATAAAATGTGTAATAAAATATGCAAATACAAATATTCAAATAAGCTAGTATTACGTAGCCCATTTCTTCGAGATCTCGAAGCAAGTATCCTTTCTATTAATGGCATGGATGTTTCCATTGATGTAAAATACCTCCTTTATTTTTCTTTTGTGATCATTTGATTCTGAGCACATGCTATATATTATGGTGAAACAAAAGCTACAATCAATACTAGACTGGGTCAACATATTTACACATTTAACAGAGCTCAGAAAAACAGCAACACATCCTCTGTATTCTTGGAGCATGCTAAACAATCTGGACACAACTTCACACCCGCCAATCCCATAATATTGTGCTCAGAATCAAATGATCACAAAAGAAAAATAAAGGAGGCATTTTACATCAATGGAAACATCCATGCCATTAATAGAAAGGATACTTGCTTCGAGATCTCGAAGAAATGGGCTACATAATACTAGCTTATTTGAATATTTGTATTTGCATATTTTATTATACATTTTATGAAGGCTATGAATATGAGGCATGGATCCTCGAAAACGTTAAGCCGATAAACTTTAATACTAATTAATATCTTCTCTAATTAACAATTATAT
>JAQFVV010002104.1:0-34983 GCA_028023455.1 Epiperipatus broadwayi | reverse complement strand
ACTAACGCAACCTTATTGACATGTTGAAAAATATAAAATTAGTGAAATCTTTCAAAGTGCAAATATATGCATAGTTTTTATTATTATATTTGCTATCAATAAAAAGGTTTTAAAGTCATCAGTAAAAGTATATGCCTGTATAACCGAAGATCTCTAATCTGATATATATATATATATATATATATATATATATATATATATATATATATATATATATATATATATATATATATATATATATATATATATATATATATATATATATATATATATATATATCAAATCACACAAAGTATGACTTATTTCTACAGGGTCAAAAAAAGCTCAGACCACTTCCATTACTTATAAACATTGTAAATAGCTTTAGGGATTTATTATTTTTCTTATTTAAAATTGTATTTATCTATTTCAACGCCATGAATATATATATATACATGGGTTTGTGATAATTAATTATTTAGTATTTTTGTTATATCATCATTAGTATGAAACGGTGGTGGGTATTGGGGATTAAATAAATATTTAATCATACTATTAAACTTATTTCATTTTCATGTTGTTATTTATATTGATAAAAATATATTCTTTCTTTATCAACCACGTACCTGTAATAATCATTAACTTACCCATTTGAAGACCCTAGATGTAGAGTGACTGAACTAGCCACAAAGGGATATCACTCTACCGGGGTGATAGATCTTATTTTTATGCTCCGCTGAACATATGGTATTGCACATCCTTCTAGAAGAGGAGGAAGTAAAAAAAAAGATTCATTTTTTTTGTTGTTTTGTTTTCTAGAAGTGGCACGCAAAGGTCTATTTTGTAAATAGATTTTTCAAAGGTGTGTACTTACCATTGTTCTAAATGTTCGGGCATTCGATTAAGAAATCAACTAAAAGGTGTTTTCTTGACTGGAAGAGTCCGGTCAGTGCACTCTTCCTATCAGTTTAGCTGGAAGTACCAATATATATATATATATATATATATATATATAAGTACAGACAATCGGCTAAATTGATATCCATTCTTTTTCCTGTTAAATCTTGTTCACTTCATGCTCAGTGCAAGATTAGGATTAGGAAATCCGCAGGGGAGTTTGGCCTGGTATAGTAAATATATATATATATATATATATATTACACAGTAAAGGCTTTCAGCAATCTGCAGAAACAGTCAAATGCCAATTTAATATTCAGCATTAAGGTGCTCCATGTTTTCATGGTCTGTCAATCCCTATTAATATTCAGATGAATTACTTACTTAAAAATATTAATGAAATTTTGCAAATTAGCAATGTTTAATAAAAAAAACATATTTATATTAAATCTTAAAAAAATTGTTAAAGAAACCAATTAGAAAATGAATTACAAATATTATATTTAATAAAAAAATTACAAAAGTAAGGGTATTTTGTATTCCATCTCATCCAACTGCACAGACAGCCACAAACACTGATTTGTAATTCAATATTAAGGTGATCTGTGCTTTCACAGTCTGTCAATCAGCTAATGTAATTCAGGTGAATGACATAATTCTGAGGGTGCTCCAGTAAATCTATATTTCAAGCTGTAGACCTATCAAATATAGCAGATATATTTAAAAATGTAAATTTTAATTTAGCTTTATTAAAATTTGGAAATTATTTATATAATATTAAAAAGTTTTGTTTAATTTACATTAAATCTTATAAATATATAAAGTTTATTAAGCATTAGCAGATGATCTAATAATAACATGAAAGGCTAAAATCTTTTTTTTTATATACTCAATAAAACCAAAACTAAAAAAAAACACCCCCCTTTTTTTCCTAATTATATATATATAAAAACAACACACTTTTTTAAAAAAAGAAAAAAAAATATTTTTATTTATTTAAATAAAAATATATTATAAAAAAAAAAACAAAACAATTTCTTTATATAAAAAAAAATTTTCAAATATAATAAAAAAATAATAAAAAATATAAAAATAAAAAATAATTTATTTAGCAAAAGAACTAAATATAAATGAAAGGCTAAAATCTTCGACAGAAGTGCCTTAAAAATGCTTATGTCACAGCCAATCAGATGTAATAATGACTGCACGTAGAACTCTCAATTCAAGAACACAAGCCAGAACACGAGCAAAAGATGGGAACCCACCTTCTTCTCTTCCTAAATTTATATATAAATAAGTCAGACACAAGCATTCTGAACTAAGAACATGAAGTTTAAAACATCTTCACATTTACAATTTACTAAATATTATATGTAAATAATATTTTTATAAAGTGCAGACGGAACTGAAAATTAAATTGAGAGAGTGCAAACTTCTCAAACGCTTGTGACTATTAGTAACTAATCAGATCTTAAGCACTTGAGAAGTTTGCACTCTCTCAATTTAATTTTAAATATTATATATAAATAAACAATGTGAAATCTTTTGATTTACAAATTTATCAAAATAGATTTAATTAAAACTTGGAACCTTTGATAATAAGTATAATTTTGTTTTTATCAAAAATAGATTTAATTTGAAAAATACAAGTTATTTAAAATTTAAACTACTAAACATCATATAATCACCATTCTTTAAGCTTAGACAAGCTGTTTACACAGAGGCAAAACTCTCCATACAGTAGTGCTAAAGACAGGAATCACGGTATGCAGAAATGTTTATTCAAAAATATCCCTATCTAATTATAGAGATTTCATTCACAAGTCTTTCTGCATCCACTGATTACTGTTGTTTGTATTGAATGACAGTACTGTATCTATTTAAAATTTATTTACAAATTAGAATTGAATTTAGACTCTTCTGTTAATTAAATTAATATACACAACATAACTTTTTATTGACTAATTAATATTGAAAAAATACTTTCACAAACAATTTAACCATCCATGCAAATCATTTAATATGTCTCTGCAGATAAATCTGTAACGACATAGTTGAGTCCAATATCACTATCACTATATTTTTTTAAATTAAAGTTATATTTTTGATTAAATAAGCTACAATCTACATCTCTCTCTTGTTAACCAACTTTATAATCTTTCCTCTAACTGATTTTGGCAAGATACACCTGTCAATGTCTTATCCACTTTAATATATATATATATATATATATATATATATATATATATATATATATATATATATATATATATATATATATATATATATATATATATATTAAGTTTGATATCAGTATTCGTTCCACAATATATGTAATATACAAATCAATATATATATATATATCAAAATACAGTAAAATTTACATAAATTGTATTATTTTTAGAAGTACTTTTGACTATACATTTTGTAGTCTTTATCAACTATATAACATTAAATAATCAAAATGAGAAGACCCTTAACAATACCCATAGTTCAATTCAGATTTACCACAATTCTGTTATCTTAACATTTGATGACTGGCGATTCATTAACATTTGATGATTTCTTGAAATCAACATAGCCTCTTTTATTTTACGTTTATTGTGACAATGTTCAATTTGAATAATTTTCATATTTTTATAATCAAATTTAAATTCATATTGACAAGATTTATTATGATCAAATATAACAGATGATAAAGGTTTATTTACATCTTTTCCTAATTGTTTCTCTTTTTGAATTCTATTATATAAAAGCATATGTTCTTTTATTCTCATCTCAAATGTACACTTAGATTCACTGATATATTGTAAGCCACATCCACATATCAATTTATGTTCAATAGAATTTTGATTAAACTTTAAATATTGAATTTTAGAGTTATTAAATAATCTATTTATATTATTTGTTGAGAAAAAAGCAATATGACACAAACCATTATAAATTCTTCTTATAAACTTGACCTGCTCATCTGATATAAATGGCATTGAAATCCATTTCATTTTAATATTATTTTTATTTTTAATTTTATTATATTGTTGATTCCTTTTAAATGTTTTAATAATATTAGAAATAGCATTTTTATAATAACCAATTTTTAACAAGTCATTAACAAATAAATGTACATTTTTCATTTTATCACTAGAATATTTGCACAATTTTTCATTTTGAAATAAGAATTATTTCAATCCAGACAACTTATGACATATAGGTACATGTGATTTATATGGAATAAAACCTCTAGTTTCAATTGGTTTAATTAACATAAGATAATCCAGACTGTAATCATTACATGTAACTTGAATATCTAAATTCTTGAAATCGTTCTTATTTTGAAATGAAAAATTGTGCAAATATTCTAGTGATAAAATAAAAAAAGTACATTTATTTGTTAATGACTTGTTAACAATTGGTTATTATAAAAGTGCTATTACTAATATTATTAAAAAATTTAAAAGGAATCAACAATATAATAAAATTAACAATAAAAATAATATCAAAATGAAATGGATTTCAATGCCATTTATATCGGATGAGCAGGCCAAGTTTATTAGGAGAATTTATAATGGTTTGTGTCATATTGCTTTTTTTTCAACAAATAATATAAATAGATTACTTAATAACTCTAAAATTCAAAATCCAAAATTTAATCAAAATTCTATTATACCTGGGTCTCTTTTTACGCAGACTTATTTAACACGATTTTGAAGTTACGCGATTCATGTTTCACCGGAAGTTGAACTCCGATAATATGCTATTACTTTAAATAATAAATTTTGCACACTTAATGTTATATTGAAAGTACTTCCGATAGCACATTACTATTGGAATTCGACTTTCATGTTAGTAATTTCAATATTTTCAGTGCTTTATAATAGTAAGATTTTATGCAATAATGAAATTAAAATCATGATTTCCACATTTTATGTATACACACATTAAATTTTACAAGATTATAATGTAAATTTGTTCAAACATTGTGCGTGTTAATTTTGCATTTTAAATCACATTCTGTTTTTGCTTTTTAAAAAAGAACGTAATCAATTATTAATCATTTAGTGTCCGCAAGTTTATTTTTAAAAGGTGAGTAATAGCAGTGGGCACAATTAAATTTGATTTTTAAACAGAATTGAAAATTAAAAAATTAGAGACAAAAATAAGAATTTAATTTTTAGTTGTTAGTTTTAATTAAATTTTTCCCAGCAGTGGTGAATAAATGTCTTTTTATTATCATAAGTCTAAGTTCTTTTTTTTTTTTTAACTTTTAGTTTACCCTAATGGAGAGGAAAAAACAGCCAAGAAAAGGAATTTCATTGGAAACAAAAATTTCTATTTTAGATCGCTTAGCAACAGGGGAAGGATCGACAGTGATTGGAAAACATTTTAGTTTGAGCGAGTCTACTATTAGAACAATTAAAAAAAATGAAGATGCAATAAGAAAATCTGTCATTTTTGGCACAAAATTAAATGCCAAATTATCACGATATTCAAGAGATGATTTATTAGAAAAAATGGAACGAGCACTTATAATCTGGATTGAAGAATTATCTCAAAGAAGAATTCCTTTAAGCGGTTATTTAATTCGACGAAAAGCTCTTCAGTTTTATGAACAAATAAACGTTAACCGATCTTTTAAAAAGGAATGCACTACATAATGTGAAGATTACAGGCGAGGTTGCATCGGCAGATGAAAAAGCTGCCAAAAATTTTCCTGAAGAATTAGCAAAAGTTATTGAATGTGGTGGATATTGCCCACACCAAGTATTTAATGCTGATAAAACAGGACTATTCTGGAAAAAAATGCCTAGTCGAACTTATAACGCAAAGTCAGAGAAAAAATCCAGTGGATTTAAAGCAAGCAAAGATCGAATAACATTGTTGCTTTGTAGCAATGCATTGAGAGATCAGATGCTGAAACCTCTCATGGTAAACCAATCTTTAAGACCATGCCCTTTTAAAGGTAAAGATAAAAAACAACTGCAGGTACCCTGGATGGCTAATACAAAGGCTTGGGTGACAACTGCAATATTTACTGACTGGTTTAATAATTGCTTTTTACCAGAAGTGGAAACGTATATGAAGCATAAAGATCTCGATTTCAAAATTTTATTACTTGTTGACAACGCACCAGGTCATCCACATTTAGAACATCCAAATGTAAAGGCTATGTTTTTCCACCTAATACAACAAGCATTATTCAGCCATTAGATCAAGGCATAATTGCAACTTTTAAACAATATTACGTTAAACACCCTTTTCAATTTGTATTAGATAAACTACAAAATGAATCAATAGCAGTAACTGACGCTTGGAAAAAATTCACAATCTTTGACTGTATAAATCACATTGCATTTGCTATTACTCAAATAAAACCACACACTTTAAATGCCTGTTGGAAAAAGGTTTGGCCTACATGTCTTGAAAGCAGTGCAGTTATTCAAACATCGGCATTATTAGATGAAATAATTACTTTGGCACATGATATTGGTGGAGAAGGTTTTGATTCCTTTAGCCAGAATGATATCGATGAATTGCTTGAGGATAATGTCTTAAATGACACTGATATTATTGCAATAAGTTTAGATACAGAAGAAAATGTAGAAAAAGATAATGAAACAGAAGTGGAACCTGTTCCTTTCACTTCAAAAATGATTCGAGAAGGTCTTCAACTTTCTAATCAGTTGGCAAATTATTTTCTTACTAATGACACTAATCACGAACGTGCTCTTAAATTCCAACAAGAGCTAAATGGTTGTATGTCTGGATATTGTGAGCTTCATAAACAATTAATAAAATCATCGTCTCAAAGATTAATTACTAATTACGTTGTCACTAGAAAGCCATTAACACATAAGTGAAGTTGGCACTAGTTGTAGTTCCCTTTGTGAAGAATCTTTACTAGTTTGCAAACGAAGCTGTTTATCGGCAAATAGCAATAATAATTAAAACATGTATAAAAAATGTAAATTACTGTACTGTAAATTATGCATAAAAATATATTATTTTGAATAAAATTAAATATTATAATTAAAAAAAGTTTGTCTTGTATCAAATTTGAAATTTTTTATTAGTCATATTTTATTTCCTTATTTTTTTTTGCGTGAATTTTAAAGTAATTTCACGTTGGTGCTTTGCTTTTACGTGAATTTTGAAAAATCACAGTCTGCATCACCCCTTTTTCAAGGTAAGTTACATCTATTTTTGCATGGTTTCATTTGCGCTTGTTTTCTGAGGAACCTATCTATCGCATAAAATGAGACCCAGGTGTATATATAAATTGATATGTGGATGTGGCTTACAATATATCGGTGAATCTAAGTGTACATTTGAGAAAAGAATAATAGAACATATGCTTTTATATAATAGAATTCAAAAAGAGAAACAATTAGGAATAGATGTAAATAAACCTTCATCATCTGTTATATTTGATCATAATAAGTCTTGTCAATATGGATTTAAATTTGATTATAAAAATATGAAAATTATTCAAATAAATGTTGTCACAATAAACGTAAAATAAAAGAGGCTATGTTGATTTAAAGAAATCACCAAATGTTAATAAATCACCAGTCATCAAATGTTAATATAACAGAATTGTGGAAAATCTGAATTGAACTGTGGGTATTGTTAAAAGTCTTTTCATTTTGATTATTCAATGTTATATAGTTGATAAAGACTACAAAATGTATAGTCGAAAGTACTTCTAAAAATAATATAATTTATGTAAATTTTACTGTATTTTGATATATATATATTGATTTGTATATTATATATATATATATAATAATTTCCAAGACTAGGTAGATCAATAAATGAAATTCATTAAAAGCAGTCAACACTTAAACCCGACTTATATCAATAACAATCAGCAACAATCTCAATTTGTTGTCATGGCAACCTTCATTTAACAATAAAGGTGAAAGATAGTTTATATACATTAAAGTTTGCAATTTGACTATAATGAGAAATATTATAATTTTTAAGAAGTGTAAATAAATCTCATTAAACAGGCAAATATATCCTGTTCTGAAAGCAAAATAACAACTACTCAATTATAATTCTCAAACTGAACTTTCAAACTGAACTATTGTTTTTTAAAGGTTTATGATAATTGTATATTAATTGTAATAATATGTTGAACTATTTCCATCATCTATCAGTAAATGTTGGATATATAGAAAATTTTAAACTTTATTTGAAAAGTTTAAATAAAGTTTAAAATTTCCTATACATTCAACATTTACTCACAGATGATGGAAACAGTCCATAATATTATCACCTGTACTATTATTTCAGTAATTATTGTTGAAATGCAGTTGAAAAATTCTGTTTGAAAGTTATAATTGACTAACAGATTATAATTATCTGTTTCATGAAGTTTATTTAAACTTCTTTCCACCTTTATTGTTAGATGGAAGTTGCCTTAACAATAAATTGAAATTGTTACTGATATTGATCTGGTTTAAGTGTTTACTGCTTTCAATGCATTTACACACAGACAGACACACACATACACACATATATATAAGTATAGAGGATTTGAACTCAGATTTTCAAGCACCCTTCAACTATCCACACTATCTCATACAACTGATACACATGACCACAGTTGTATGAGATAGTGTGGATAGTTGAAGGGTGCTTGAAAATCTGAGTTCAAATCCTCTGTACTTACAATTAAGCTCACAGATTTGTGAAGAGTGCCTGGTTTTCAAATATATATATATATATATATATATATATATATATATATATATATATATATCCATATATATATATATATATATATATATATATATATAAGGATAGCTTACAATACTATCAAAAACAGTATTTATTCACCCACACCATCAGACCAAACCTATTTAAAACATAAACTTAACCAACAGGTGGCTCAATATATACTATCATTTTTTGTGTAACATACATATATAGAGATATGCAACAAATATTTACTTTATTAAATACCAAACTAAACACATGTCACAATGAACTAATTTATCCTGTTTAATGACAAATAAAAAAACCAGTTAAAGAAATCATTATATATACATCAATGTGTTGTATGTCACAAATAAAGACTTAGAGTTAGTGAACATAGTGATGACATAATATCAATCCAATCTCTGGGCAATCAAGTATGGGAGATAAAAGTAGAATTCTATGACATAATTTTTATTTTTAACTGCAATTAGTATAATATGTGCTACAATAGACAGCCACGGCAATAGAAAAGAAAATGGAAGTGCTAGTATACTAAACATCAGAAACTTCCATAGTAAATTTAATATTTGGATGCCAATTATTTATAAAAACAAGAAAAGGATTTAAGGCATCAAGGCCATATGACAAATGTATCATCCATGTATCTAATCCAAATAGAAGGTTTTTTTAGCAGCTGCACATACTACTTGACTTTCAAAATTATCCATGGAGAGATCAGCAATTACAGGTGACAGTGGAGATCCCAGAGCAAGTCCTTTAATTTGTTTAAACTTTTGAGAATTATAATAAAAAAAAGTATTTTCAAGGCAATGCTTCACTAATGGAATAATCAAATCAGGTAAATCATTGTATTGTGCTATTATACTTAATGCTTCTTCAACCGAAATATTAGTAAACATAGAAGAAACATCAACACTAACCAATAAATCAGTTCCAGTCAGTTTTACGTTTTTAATTACAGAAATAAAATGACTTGAATTTTTAATTCTTGATGGAATCCTGTCTATCAATGGTTGTAAGCATTGGGTTAAATATTGAGCCAAAGTATGGGTGGGAGAACCTATAGCACACACAATAAGTCGCAATGGTATCTCAGGTTTATAAATTTTAGGCAAACCATAAAATTTAGGATATAATGAAGAACCTTCTCTTGGAGAAATTTTAATATCTTCATCTATACTAGAAATTTTGTCTTTTTCTTTAAATATGTCAGAGGATCTCTAATAATCTTTTTATAAGTTTCATCATTTAATAAATCTACAATTTTATTATTATAATGAAAACGATTAAGTACAACCGTCGAATTCCCTTTATCTGCTGGAATAACCGCAATAGAATCATCTTTTTTAAAATTTTGAAGTGCAATAAATTCTCCTTTAGATAAATTATTTTTTGGTGGTTTCATATTTTTTAAGACATCACAAACTTCAAATCTAATAAGATCAGCTGTGTGTAAGTCTATATTTTTTAAGAAAGATTCTATATTGCATATAATATTTTCAAAAGTTTAAACAAATTAAAGAACTTTCTATGGGATCTCCACTGTCACCTATAATTGCTGATCTTTTCATGGATAATTTTGAAAGTCAAGACTTATGTGCAGCTACTAAAAAACCTTCTATTTGGCTTAGATATGTGGATGATACATTTGTCATGTGGCCTCTTGGCATTGATGCCTTAAATTCTTTTCTTGTTTTTATAAATAATTGGCATACAAATATTAAATTTACTATGGAAATGGAAAATAACAGATCACTTTCTTTTCTAGATGTTTTAATTGCAAGAAAATGTGATGATACATTATCAATATCAGTTACCAAAAATCCACCCATACAAACAGATATCTTGATTTTAATTTGCATCATCATCCTGCACAATTTTTTTCTGTAGCAAAAAATCTTTTGAGTAGAGCTTATAATTAATCTGATAAAGAACATCTTACTCAAAAAATAGAACTTACAAAAAATATTCTACTTTCTAATAATAATAATAATAATAATAATAATAATAATAATAATAATAATAATAATAATAATAATAATAATAATAATAATAATAATAATAATAATAATAATAATAATAATAATAATAATAATAATAATAATAATAATAATAATAATAATAATAATAATAATAATAATAATAATAATAATAATAATAATAATAATAATAATAATAATAATAATAATAATAATAATAATAATAATAATAATAATAATAATAATAATAATAATAATAATTCAATTCAATTCTTTATTTATTTAATGTACATATCAACAGCATTTAGCCAATTATAGATTGCACAGTAATACAAATCTAAATAAGCATTAAAAAAATAATAATAATAATAATAATAATAATAAAATAAATAATACCAATAAAATAGAAAATCAATAAAATGCACAAATAAATAAAAAGGCAATATATCAATAATAATAATAATAATAATAATAATAATAATAATAATAATAATAATAATAATAATAATAATAATAATAATAATAATAATAATAATAATAATAATAATAATAATAATAATAATAATAATAATAATAATAATAATAATAATAATAATAATAATAATATGTAAGGCATTACATAACATTAATACTAAAAAAAAAAGATGATAGAATTGACAATTCCTCTTGTAATAGAGTAATTTTACCTTACATTAAAGGGGTTAATGATAAAATCAGTAAAAGACTATCTTGTTTTAATATAAAGACTACTTTTTCTACTGGCAAAAAAATTGGTGATTTTTTATACAAACCTAAAGACAGAATATTTTTGGAACACCAAGAAGTTTATGAAATTCCACATTTGCAGTGCTCAAGAAGCTATGTGGGTCATTCTAATAGATGAATAACTGTCAGAATTAAGAAACATAGAAATGCTTTTAATCAAAAAATTAGCACATCAGTTTTTACTTCCCATTTTTTAGAAATTGGCCACAAACCTGATTTTGACAATACAAAAATACTTGCTAATTTGGAAAGATATGATTTAAGAACTATGAGAGAGTCAATTTAAATATTAAAGAGACCTACTGGTTTAAATAGGGCTGATGAATCACAATATATTCCAGATATGTGGACACGTCCCATTTTATCTAATATTAACTTGAAATTAATAGGTGAAAAAACTGAGGGAAATAAACATTTTGATAAGCCTCATATTGTGAATACTGAACTACTTCATGTTGAATCTCACTTCTCATCTCACACTGAGTCACATTATTATTTGAGATCTAACGATTGTTCTTTCAAAAGTTAACCTTGATAATGGCAGTTTCTAGTCCATCAAAATATCGGATTGTAATGCAAAATAATACATGGTTCATACCCATATATATATATATATATCCATGTATCTATCTAGCCAGCAATACATTTCTTCTAATAATTATTCTCTATAACAAAACTTTTTAAGTATATCTATCTATCTATCTATCTATCTATCTATCTATCTATCTATCTATCTATCTATCTATCTATCTATCTATCTATCTATCTATCTATCTATCTATCTATCTATCTATCTATCTATCTATCTATCTATCTATCTATCTATCTATCTATCTATCTATCTATCTATCTATCTATCTATCTATCTATCTATCTATCTATCTATCTATCTATCTATCTATCTATCTATCTATCTATCTATCTATCTATCTATCATCTATCTATCTATCTATCTATCTATCTATCTATCTATCTATCTATCTATCTATCTATCTATCTATCTATCTATCTATTCTATCTATCTATCTATCTATCTATCTATCTATCTATCTATCTATCTATCTATCTATCTATCTATCTATCTATCTATCTATCTATCTATCTATCTATCTATCTATCTATCTATCTATCTATCTATCTATCTATCTATCTATCTATCTATCTATCTATCTATCTATCTATCTATCTATCTATCTATCTATCTATCTATCTATCTATCTATCTATCTATCTATCTATCTATCTATCTATCTATCTATCTATCTATCTATCTATCTATCTATCTATCTATCTATCTATCTATCTATCTATCTATCTATCTATCTATCTAGTACCAAGGTACATTGTGACCGAATGTGTAATATTCTTTAAAAGTAATAATATTTAATAAATTTCGTTTTTAAAAAATAAAGGGGGGAAATTAAGTTAAAATAAAAGTTAAAAGTTGAAGGAAAAGAAAATTAAAAAACAAAGGAGTAGGGTAGGGGAGTTTATTGTTAAAGAAAAATAAATAATAAACGATTTTAAAAGGAGGGTAAGATTTTTTTGTCATTTTAAAAAAAGAGAGTAAAATAAAAATGATTTAATACTACTTTTGATTAGTTCATAATAAAAGTAATAAAGAAAAATTCATTTTGTTTTATAATAAAAGAATTAAATGTGTGCGTGTGTAAAAATTTTGAATAAAAAAAACAAAAAAAACAATCAGAGTGAAGTAAATGTACAAGGATTTCACGAGATAAGAAACGCTGGTCATAAGAAAACTTTGTCATTGTTAAGATGGTTTTTATTTCAAAATTCCATTATTATTATATATTTTAAATATTTCAAAATATTTTATAAAATCAAAGAATCAAAAGAAAATTATATAAATTGCTATTCAGACAAAATGATGCATTGTTAAATTCATCATAGGTGCAGCTAACTGGAGCCTTCTCTGCAATACCATCAGCAGATAGTTCGAAGGGAAAGCCATGATCGGATAAAGTCAATAGAGCAACGGAGTGTCTAAGCCGAGAGCCACGAATGTCATGTAACATCACAAATTCAGGGAAGATTTGCATAGAGTTTAGCACTAACCGGTTAGAGATAACATTCTATAGAAATTACTTTTTGCTGTACATATGTCAAATCAGATTTCAAATCCTAGATAATGTTTAATTTTTCTATTTTCTAACTTGTTTCTTAAAACTGTGATAAATAAATAAATAAAAACATTCAACTTAACCGATTAGTATTTGGAAAATATAAATGATATCAGCTTCTGTGTTCAACTTTACTCAGAGACATTAATTGTATGTATGTGTGAATTTTAATTTAATATGTTATAATCTAATGATCAACTTTTCAAGATAATGCACATGTGCTTTATGAATCTTAATAATAAATGAATACTTCTCACTTCCAATACAAGATAAAGTCTTTGTGAAAGAATAGAATGAATCACCTATTCTTCCAACTCAAACGCTTAAGTATGGGCAAATCTTAAGTACTGGAAACAAGAGCATGAAGATATTAACCAATCACTTTAAATTACTTTTACTATGTCTGAATAAATGACGCCTGCAAAATTTACTAGAATTTACAATGCGTCATTCTTAAATGAAATTAAACATATGTAAATGAGTTATTTATTTTATATAGCACAAAGTGAGGAGTATTCATTTATTATTAAGATTCATAAAGCGCATGTGCATTAGCTTGAAAAGTTGATCATTAGTTTATTACAATTCATAAACATCATGCTATATGAAATAAATAACTCATTTAATATGTTATGTATATTTTTAGTTATTTATAATGTATTAAAACATTTATTTAAATGAAAAGAGTGTGTGTGGTTGATAAAACAAAATGATTGTTTTAAGAAAAAAAGATTTAAACTGTCATTCAAATATTTATATTGATATATGAATACACATATTTATGCTGAAATAATATTTTTACTAAAGTGGGAATGGAAAGACTTAATTATTATTGAGAAATGATTAAGTTACAATGAAAAGAATAGGGGGAATTTTTCTTTTAAAATAAGGATTTGTTATTTAAAGACGTCAAAGTTTATCGGATGGTAAATCGTCATTATTATTAAAAATAGAATTTTTAGAATGGGCGGAGTTTTTTTTAAACACAGCTATAATTCAATGAGCTAGCTGGGATCTCAGGTGCTGGATTGGTTGCTGGTCAGGTAAACATGTTAATTACTATGTTATTAACTGGTGCCTAAAGAGTTTACCTTAAAATAAATAAAGTGTTTAGTTGGCCAGTATTTGTCTAGTAGCCAAGTGTTTATATTATTGGTAGCTTTCTGCCAATGATATTGTTCACTCTACCTGAGGACCACACACCTTCAGAGATTGGATGGTTGTATTAAGGAAGGTAGAATATTTTATATTTCTATTTATTTTTATTATAATAAATAAAGAAGGTGGGCGGTTCAATATATATATATATATATATAGCTTGCAAATAAGCTCTTAACAAGCTTTGCAGAATATCACCAACCTGAGACCAGTTTCTGCGACTGGCTTTGTCATTGAGGTGCTAGGATATTCAAGCATTTATTGAGGAAACCAGTAGCAGAAACCGATCTGGGATTGGGAATATTCTGCAAAGCTTGTTAAGAGCTTATTTGTGAGCTATATATACATAACATTCATAATACAAGCTTGTTAAATTAGATCAAGTGACATATGACTTGATTTCTTTGTAATATATATATATATATATTAAATGTAAAATACAATACCCATTATAAAATATTATATATATAAAAAAAAAAAAATTTAACGGTAAATATAACATTATAGTTTAAATTCTTTTTGTAGCTGATGAGGATTACCATGTAATCAAAAGTGCTACAAAAGAATTTAAACTATAATATTACATTTACCGTTAAAAATTTTTTTTTTATATATAATATTTTATAACAGGTATTGTATTTTACATTTATTATATAAGTTTATTATCATTATGGAATTTTCATTCTTAAGTAAATTTTGGCTAATTAACCAATGGCGGAAACAAAGTATTAAAGCTGATGAGGATTACCATGTAATTGAAAGTGCTACAAAAGAATTTAAACTATAATATTATATTTACCGTTATAATTCTTCTTTTGTATATATATATATATATATATATATATCACAGATGGAGCTTTACCAATAGCTCATCAAGCTTTGTTTACAAAAAATGCCAAGAGAGAATCGAAATGGGACAATTTGAAAGAGATATTGAAATTTCAATTCTCTCTCGGCATTTTTTGTAAACAAAGCTTGATGAGCTATTGGTAAAGCTCCATCTGTGATCATAAAATGCAAGCTATAGGCAGGTTAAAAATTTTTTAACTTGTTTTTGTTTATCATATATATATATTGTAATTTATGAATGTGGAGGAGCAATAAATAATAATACACCACCAAAAGGTACGCAATGAGGTCTACTTATTTGTCACCAAACTAGTTAGACTGGCTCTCTTGCTGCTTATAACCAATAAAAAGCATCTAATCAGGAGAGTTGTAATACTCTCTAGGCAAATCTTATCCAGCAATGTTAGACAAAATCAGGCTACTTAAAAATATTACTACTCCAAATAAATACCTTTTAAGCAAATCAGATTTCTTAATCAAAGTAAATCTTTCTTAATCAAATCAGATCTAACATGCTACATAAAGCTTTTTAATCAAATCAGATGTCAAGTTTCTTGTTATAAAATTCTTGTATAAACTGATATAATCTTATTCTTCATCTTTAGTTCTTATTCAACCCCTGAATATGATTCTAGTAAATAATAAAAAAATATGATATATTTTTGGTGACAATAAACAATTATTTCTTTAAAATTAATCATGAAACTCTAATATAAAATAATAATAGCAAACTAGAACTTCATTCATGATACTGTGGATAAGAAAAAGATTTTTTTCTACACATATATCACATAAAAAGATTATCTTATAGTCTTACTCCAAAATTAAATAAAGCAATCTTATCCATGAATGTTACTTTAACATTGACAATATAAATTTTAATAAAGTGACTTTTATATTCTTCTCATGCTCTTTTATTACAACAATAAAGTATATGTGTGATTTTTACATTTCTGAGAATGTAGATGATGGTAGAAATACAAATTCCAAAATTAATAATTAAACAATATTTGTTAACATTCATAAAGATAGAAAGAATAATCATTAAATATTTTCATAAAATCACAAATTATAATTACCATAAGTTTAAAATGAAATTGTAAATTAAAATTTAAAAAATAAATAATCCCAATATGATTTACCTATGAGTACAGATAGCTCTCACATTTTAATCCAACTTTCATTTACATACATCCCTATTGAATATGTATTTAATAATATTACCAAACAAATCTTATCATTAATAGTAGTGGTGATTGGAAGATGTATAACTTTAGAGCTACAAAAATAATTATAACTCTAAGCAGAAAATACTTTATCAAGGTTTTTTTAATACAAGTCAGATATGCAAACTAGGAATATCAACAAGACAAACACTCATAAACTATTCTGGTTTCATCAAGGGCAAATAAAGGCATGGTAGACATCACTCATGACCTCAAAATATTTTAAGCGCAAAAAATAAAGACATGTTTGCTATTGCACATGACTTTTAAAAGACCTCACCAAGATAAACATCAAGGGATACTAAACAGGTATTAAGATGGAATAAAATTACAATAAATACATCCAAAAGTGCATATAAAGAATTAGAACTTTGTCTCTAATCTTAAAAATATCAAAGAATAAATCATCACAAAAATGTTGCCTAAAATATAGCATCATATGCTAACTGTCCTCTAAGACAAACAATATCTAACTAGCATGATAAGAACAATACATGAAACCAGGGATGATCCTTTTACCTCATATAGCAATAATAAATAAGTGATGTAAAAAAAATCAATAAAATATAACAATTATAGCAAAATATAGCTAGACATATAAATCTGTGGTTTAATAATGTAATAAGAAAAATATATATCTACCCCAGTGTTTCTTCCATCTGTTTATACACATCCTAAATAATTGCATACAGGACTAATATGTCACACTCTGATTATATTTCAAAAATAGTAATATTCTAAAAACTTTCATGCTAAACATATCAAAAATCATATATAATTAATACATAGGCAGCATCAGAAACACAAGACAAATAAATCAATTTTATAATTAAATATTTATACCTTTTACCAATTAATAATTCATAAGTCCTTAAATCTTGTTTTCCATATCATTTACTAGCACAACAGTTACAATAATAATTGCCTTCATGGCATCCCAAATTTCCTCCTCAAACACCTCAGTCAATTCACTGTGCCAATTATTAAAAAAATGATTGATCACCTAGCCTCCGGCAACAGAAACATAACAGATCTTTACCCAGTGGCACTCGTGCCTTTTATTAAAAAGCAAAACCACTAAACGACATTAACATCATCCGGCCAATTTCCATGACCCCATTGCTTATCAAGATAATTGAGTCAGTCATTAAAGATCAAATCCAAACTCAAATTCTTAGCCATATCTCATCAAACCCATACGGAAAAAAGGGATCATCAACCTTGCATGCTATGTCCAATGTAACTGCACTGTTCAATTACATCAGAGGACATCGTAAATCAAAACCTATTGCTGTCCAGCTGGATGTTGTGGCAGCATTTGATTCAGTCCAGATAAACATCCTCCTGGATATTCTGTTGGAATGCGACATTCCAGCCAGGATTGTACAGATGGTCAGCAATCTGCTCAACAACAGAGAGATTTTTCTCTCTCTTGATGGCAAGATCACACCAGGCTTCAAGCCATACAAGTCGATCCCTCAAGGATCCCCGCTCAGTGCCCTTTTCTTCACAGCATCTCATCAACCCTCTTCTGATGGATATAGAAAAAAACCTCCCTGGAATTTTCCTTCCCTCTCTCAATAAAAACTTCAATGTATTTGCATATATAGATGACATCATGGGTGTGCTTCCCACCATTAAATACCTTCCCCATCTCATGAACATATTGAACAGAAATACAGCAAAACTTGGCCTACAAATAAATTTTAACAAATCTTCCATCTGGAAGATAATGTCTGGTAAACAAATTAACTCTCCCTTTTCTGCAAAACCCCAAAGATACTTAGGGTTCCCAATCTACAAAACTCCAACTGCAATGGCAAGAGAGATTCAAGATGCAATCCTCCATTCAACTGAAGCCATCACCACTTCACTCTCTAGAGTATACCTTTCATTATATGGAAAGGTTGGCCTCCTCAACATGATCATAATGCCAAAAATCTCATATTATCTTCCATTCGTTAAAATGTCTAAACAGTTTCAAAATAAAATTAACCGATTATGCACCAAACTTCTCTGGAGAGGAAGGACAGTTGCTATTAGCTTGCGAGGTATCCAATGACCATGCAGGTTCAATGGACTGTCATTCCACTCAATACAATCAATCATTTTACAGAAAACCCACAACACTCTACATAATCTGATCCTCTCCTGCGGATACTCTAACATTATTAAAAAAATTACACCGACAGATCATCCTCCACCCCATGAATAGCATCCCTAATACAACACCTACAACTTTATAACCTGATAATACCCTTTAACCTTAACCAAAAAATCACCTTATGGGAAGCATACAATATAATCAACTATAATCAACAACCCATTAAAACCAGCCTAAAAGTAACCAACCAAAGACTCATTACACACTTCAAAAGATGGAGTCTGGAACCCAAATTTCTTGACTTCATCATTAAAATAAATCTTAATGTGCTACATATGAACTGGTTTCTTTATCACCAAAGAGGTTTTACCAGCATTGACCATATATGTGGTCTGTGTGTTCATGAAGATGAAACCATAGACCATATTATACACTGGTGCCCAAGACTTAAAACACTGAAAGATATAATTATAATCAATTCCAACATAAGACCTGATATGATTTTCTCACTTGAAAATGCCATTCATAATGGATTTTTTTCAATAATAAGGCTTTCTACCTTTGTCCTTTATTCCATATGGATAGTGAGATGCAAAAGTCTCATGGAATTACTCCCATCACAAATCATATCTTTGTTTTATCAAATGCTCAAAAAAATCAAGAAACGTGACCAGCTCCTTGCCTCCAATAAAGTCTTTGCTGACACTTGGTCTTTAACTGCTCTTTCCTTTTCCTGATTATCAATTCCCACCTATCCAGCATTATAGAATAGTCAATTATAAAAGAAAATATTCATGTTTATATTAAAAATGCTAATACCATTAAACAAGTTCTTAGAATCTCTTCATTATACCTAACCACACAACAGTATAACATTGTGCTCTCATAACATAATCTAGCCAGATGACAAATTGAACATTATATAATCATATTATTGTACAATTTATTCATTTATTTATCCTTTATTAATATGTAATCACTATTTATTGTTAATAAAATTTTTATTGAAATGAACAGTTACAATAATAAATCCTTGGGCATGTTGAAAATTTAGCTGAATATCTGAACAATAATGAATATCAGCTATTGGCAAAACATTTAATTCAGACTCTGAGGTGTAAAGAATAATTAAGCAGTGATATTACCAATGAGCCATTCAAAACAATAGTGAGGTATTTATTTAGATAATGTGGTGATAAGAAATATAATTTCCTTCAAAGCCACTCCAATATAAAACAATGAAATGTAGAAAACATACAATTAATTTTAAATAGCACATAGATAAAAATATTGTTTCCTTCAGAAACGCAATTCATCACTTTAAACAATGAGACATTAACAAAAAGCAGAATATGTTTTAATTAAAATAATGCAAAGTCATGTACAGTAATAAATACTTTATCAGTAGCACAGTAATATTTTTAAAACAATATACATTGTAAAAATGATGAGCCGATTGTAGAAAGCACAGAAGAAACAACATTTTCTATTTCATGAGCAAAAAAATATTTAAAAGCATATTTATTGAGTATAATATTTTTTAGCAGCAATACTTAGATTGAAGTAAACACAGAGTTCATCTTATATTTTATCTTTCAAAGACAGATAAAAGATTTATTAGCAAATACATTACATGACCACCACTTCTAATGCTTGTCTATAACTGTTGTTAAAACAGGCAAAATTCACTATACGTATTGCCACACACAGCAAGCTAGAGTAATCAATGGAAGCCAGAAGCCTTGTGCATAAAATCCCCATCTAGTGCCTACTCATCCAATATCTCCAGACTAGTTTCTGGCTTGTGGCCTTCATCAGTGAGGAGCCTTGGATCTGAGTTCTAGGTGCAGTGCTCTCAGATCCAAGGCTCCTCACTGACGAAGGCCACAAGCCAGAAACTAGTCTAGGGATATTGGATGAGTAGGCACTAGATGGGGATTTTACACAAGCCTTCTGGCATCCATTGATTACTCTAGCTTGCTGTGTGTGGCAATATGTATAGTGAGTTTTGCCTGTTTTAGCAAATACATTACATTCAAACACGATTATTTTTATTTTTATTTCTAAAATAAGGCAAAATATTGCCATACTAATATATAATCATGTATATTTCATTCAAACTTAAATACAAGAAAATTAAATTTATTGATTTTTTAATTATTTTATAATAAATAACAATCCATAATAAATATAATATATTCATTTTTGCAACATTTCATCCATTCCAAAAACAACAGTGCAATACTAATGTTTACAGATGTTATTTCAATTATGTAAACATAACAATAGAATAGTTTCTTTCAGAACAATGCACAAACATTCATACATTCATCATTGTTTAATAACTACTTTGTCATATACAGTGTGCTAGAAACTCAGCAAAAGTTACAATTTGGCTCAAACAATATTAAATTAAGCTTAAAAACATTCTGTAAACAATAGAAAAGTTCAGCATTTAACTTATATAATGTCTATAATTCCTTATAGAATTAAGTATTTATACTTCCTTTAAAATTAATGCAAAGTTATATATAGTTCTGGCATTCATCTTTTTTTTAAAATATTACTTCTAGCTAAAGTCAGCATGATTAAAAAAGTAATTAAAAATTAATTAAGAACTCAAGTGATATTATCTTCAGAAAAAAATCCTGTTGTCATAAATCACTAGGACAGCATATTGCTTCCTTCCTTAGTTATGTTTTGTTGGAGATTCCTGAATTGTGTAGAAATTGAAGAAATTCTGAACTGATGATCAGGCCAAAGCTAGAGACCCAAGTAGATAATTACTTTAGCAGTTCATTGTTTAAACTGGCAAAAAAAAATAACTATTAAAAAATTGCACATACTAAAATGTTGAGGAAACATGAAGTGTTGAGGTAAACAATAAAGTATGTGGAAATACATATGGTCAAAGCTTAAATGTGATAAGTCAAATGATAGATAATTAATTAGATGATTTACAAAGAAAGAGTTAATTCTATTTAATTTATTTAACTTAATTAAGTTGAAAAATCAAATATCTAAAAATAATACTTTATTTCCAATGTCTGGTAAATTTGTTAGACAAAACAATTATTACATCATCTTATTATAAATTATTACTTAACAAATTATTTAATAAAATAAAAATTATTATATCAAGAATAAATAAACTAAATACTAACTGTGATAAAAACACAGTTGCTGAAGCTTTAAACATAAAATTACAAATATAAAGCTGAGCGCTTTTGGGAGACTTAAGCCTCCATAATCATAGCCCAATACAATATAAAATACAAAATATAAACACTTATTCAAAAGCAAAATGCGTATCTCAAATAAAATGTAAACTAAATCTAAAAAAATAAATAAAATAATATAAAATAAAATATAATAAAAATAAATATTATAGCATCCACATTTTAGAAACACTAAAGCAAGAATCCTTTCTATTAATAGCATTGGGATTACCAGCTATAAAACAAGCTTCTTTAATCTTACACTTTATGTCATTCTTCTCAGTACACATTAATTTTTATTCTACTGGTTGACATAGATGTCCAGCCTTATTTTCATGTTCCACAAACCCTGAATTACCCAAAGCCTTAGTTTTAGTATGATGATACAAATATTTATGCTGTGAAACTATTTAAAATATTGGTTTTAGTTTCACCATAATAAATAGAATTACAATCTTTACAAGGACAAGCAACACTATAAACTACATGCTGTGCTAAATTAGATTCAATTTTAAATTTTGAATTGTTAATCAATCTATTCGTATTTGGAGGTGAATGAAAAATTACTTGAAAATCCGAAGATAACTTATTAATTAACCATTTTACAGTAGAATGAATATATGGCAAAACTATATAAGGTTTTTCCATCTTGTAAGGTTTAAACTGCAAATTATGTAAAAATTTCACAACACTATTATTAATAATTGAACGTTTATGTCCAAGTTTGACTAAGTCCTCAATAAAACAAATAAGATTTTCTTTCCTATGTGCCTCAAATTTACAAAGATGGTAGTTTCTATATAAAAATGAATTCAAAGATGTCAACTTGTGCACTTGAGGAGAGTATGAATGCAGATGGATTAAACCCCTAA
This sequence comes from Epiperipatus broadwayi, assembly GCA_028023455.1. Classification (NCBI taxonomy): domain Eukaryota; kingdom Metazoa; phylum Onychophora; class Udeonychophora; order Euonychophora; family Peripatidae; genus Epiperipatus; species Epiperipatus broadwayi. The sequence goes on along the minus strand of JAQFVV010002104.1, from coordinate 12,068 downwards.
CTTCCATAGGTTTCACAAACATATGGTAGTCCACAATAATATCTAAATATTTTACTTCCTGTAATGCATCTTCCTAATTTATCATAAGATTTAAACCGGTAGCCACATGAATACTACTTTGAATCTCCAAACTGATATTTTCAGGAGCCACAATAAATATATCATTTACATATCTAGTGTATATAATATCTGCTACAGAGTTAATAAATGTAGGAATAATTCTATGATCAAAATGGTATAAAACTATACTTGAGAGAATTCCACTAAGAGTAAGGTCCATTGGCCAACCATTTAACATTTGAAAACAACAATCTTTAAATGTAGCCACTAAATTTTCATCCAGCCAAGTTAAAAATCCAACAATGAAATCAACTTTATGAGATGGAAAGACATTATCACATAAAGATAACTTGACTATATCTATTGACTGCTTATGAGCAATGGACCCATACAATTCCGTAACATCCAGTGCTGCAGATTTAAAATTAGAATTTTAACATTTTTAATAACATCAATAAATTTAAACAATGAATTGACTATAAACAATCCAAAATCCATAACATCGATCAACCAACAATTAATCAAAACAGAAGTTTCAAAATAATATACACTACCAAAATCCATCATTAAATGTAAAGGTGTATCTCATTTATGTAATTAATAAGTAAAAGATATAGAGTTAAAAATAAAATATGATTATGAATAATAATGTGAAATATGTATTTTTATATGTATTTTTTATATGAAAAGGGCAAAAATTTAAAATTTGCCGAAAAAGAGCTTTTTTGTGTTTTATTTGTGATGATTATATGACTATATTACAGCTATTGTTATATATCATTTTGCTGTTAGTAAAGATACTTTATTATATCTATGATTTATTTTTATATGTATATAAAATAATGATTATATAATTAATTATATGTTTAAATGTTGTAATTCTGATGAAAACTGCAGGACAGTCGAAACTGTTAGAAAAATAAATGAGGAATTATATATAAAAATTGCATTTAAGTGTATAATTAAAGAGATATAATAAAATATTATATATATGAATATGAGAAGAAAAACACAAAGAAAGTAAAGGAGAAGTTAAAAGAATAATAATACTTCTAGGAAAACTCCTCGAAGTTAGACCCTAAGACAGTATTGGATGGGGATATATTAAGGGCTATTGTCTGGAATCTACTGATTATTGAAGCTTACATAAGGTAGTAAACTAGAGTTGGAGAAATATGTTTAATTTCAAAAATTAAAAAACAGAAATGACTGAGGTAGCAATTACACCATACTTTTATTACCTCTTTTTTCAAAGTACTTTCGAGTATTTTATTCAGGCAAAACTCACTATACGTATTGCCACACACAGCAAGCTAGAGTAATCAATGGATGTCAGAAGGCTTGTGCATAAAATCCCCATCTAGTGTCTACTCATCCAATATCCCCAGATTAGTTTCTGGCTTGTGGCCTTCCTCAGTGAGGAGCCTTGGATCTGAGAGCACTGCACCTAGAACTTAGGATCTAATTCAACCCTCCAGCAGCCACCTTTTATCTCCATTTAACTACAAAACTATGAGTCTTAAACCAAAAACACTTTAATGTTTTCAATCCAAGCCCATTAGCTTATATAGTCATATGAGTTTGAACCAATCCTGCCTAATAGGATAGTGGTGGCTGTGGTTATTAAAAAACCAAAGACACCAAAATGTATATGTACTGAACTGGGTTCAAACCCATATGACTATATAAGCTAATGGGCTTGAATTGAAAACATTAAGGTGTTTTCAGTTTAAGACTCATAGTTTTGTAGTTAAATGGAGATAAAAGATGGCTGCTGGAGGGTTGCATTAGATCCTAAAATCTAGGTGCAGTGCTCTCAGATTTAAGGCTCCTCACTGAAGAAGGCCATAAGCCAGAAACTAGTCTGGTGATATTGGATGAGTAGGCACTAGATATGGATTTTATGCACCAGCCTTCTGGCATCCATTGATTACTCTAGCTTGCTGTGTGTGGCAATATGTATAGTGAGTTTTTCCTGTTTTAACAACAGTTATACACAAGCATAAGAGGTGGTGGTCATGTGAAGTATTTTATTCAATAAATTGCTTCCAATACAATGGACATTCAGTATTGTAAAAAAGAAGTAAATCTTCTAATCAAGATTTTTTAGTAAGAGAAAAGCAAGAAAAATTCTGTAAATAAAGGTGTAATATATATATATCGATTTTATCAACATGTTTGTCTCTTCTCATCAATAAATTTTAAGGCAACTATAAAAATAGTTAGCTAGAGAAAATTATTTATTATGCAAACCAATAATTGATATATAAGACAAAGGGTTATTATTGGTAGTAGAAAAGTTAAGATAATTTAAAACTGATTAAAAAGGATGACTAATATCTTTGATTTTGTTCACAATTTTTACAAGAATAATTATTGGAACAATGTTGAGTCCCTTTTATAAAGCTAATATCAAAATGCAATTTTAGTTTATCTATACAGTGGGGCCACACTATTTCCTGATTCAGTCTTTACTGATTCCCAAACCATATATCTTAAAAAAGAAAATAATAATCAAAGGTAAAAAAAAAATGATGCAAAAAAAAAAAAAAAGCATTTCTTTAAGTTTGTGATTTACATTAGATCCACTAGGTGGCTATCCAAATGATTGAAATTACCGGAAATTAATTTATATCATATGAAGTGTTTTATCATTTGGGAATCGTTATTTTTGCATTTTATCATCATCAGTTTCCATATCTAACATTTGCAATAAATGTGTGCATAGAAAAAAAAAAAGGAACATCTTTTTGACTTCTAGATTAACAGTATTTTGTAGATTATGCTATTATTACCAGGGCTAGATTCAGTTACCATGGGCCCCCTTGATTTCCATGGTACCCATCAAAATATGGCTTACACAAATAAAACAAGAGCACATGACCGAAAAGATTTATTTCTTTTCTCTTTATTACATACAAATAAACTATTTATTACAATAAATAAAGTAACAATTATAAATAAATACACATTTTAAAAATTTTTAAAATTATTAAGCATAAGCAAAATATACAATTTATACAGAAATAATATATAACAATATTTAAAGATTACATTTTATAGCCTTTTGTTTAGAGAAGTCTTCTAAGATAGAATCAAGCTTTAGCGGGACTTGGTTGAGTGCAATTAGTTTAATTGGCTCTTATCTATTACCATGTTGTAAGGTGACCTACAAATGTTTTTTTAATATTTTGAACACAATCTATAAAAGATTTGGCCATTTAATTAATTTATACAAATCTCAAATGTATTATCAACAAAATAATAGTAGAAAACTTCAGCAATTTAGATGAATATTATCTTGAGACATGGGTGGCTTTAAATATAAATTCTGGACTTTTAGGCAAAAAATGAAGCAAAGTGTTGATGAGTGGCATAGATTTCAGTGTGTTGTTCTGACATATTAGAAGCTACCAGATATATTTTTATGGTGACATAATGAATATGAAATCTACTTATAATGAAATCATCTTAGGATTTGTATAATGAAGACAAATGTTATTAATTTTTATGTGTACTTCTAGCAGTGAAAATAAACTCTAATAATTATTTTTTAATTATTCCATTACACAGATATTTTATTTGTATATATATATCAATATAACTATTAAAAACTAGTCAATACTTAGACAATCCCAATATAGATTACAATCAACAATCTCAGACTGCTGTCATGGCAACCTTCTTATATATATATATATATATATATATATTGATTATCAAAGGAATGTATCTAAAAACAATATATATAATAACTTTAGCTATAAGCTAGAAATCAGAATAAAAAACTGAATAATAAAGTTCTGAAAGGAATTCTAAACAACAAAAGCTCTAAAACTGTAATGAACAAAAATGCTATAATGAATACCATTGGCTGCAATACTGCATATGTGCAAAATATATTTCAGGATTTTCTTAAAATCAGAACTACAAAGCTGGTTAAGATCATCAAAAAAATTCAGATAAAGAAAGAATTAAAGAGAATTTTAGTAGCATATGTTTATTTATTTTTTTAGAAAACTGGTTTTAATTTTTCACCATGAGACAGAAAATTGTTAGAAAATTGCATCAAGAAAAAAAACTTTTAAGCAAAGAAACATAAATGAAATGACATTATTGGCATAATTTTTTTTTATCCTTTGAAACAAAAAATGGAACTAAAAGACAAAAAAATCCAAATGAGAGAGTAGAAATAAATTGATTATTGGTATAAGTTTCTTTATACTTTGAGACTATCAATCTTAATTTTCACTAAGAGGCAGAAAGCAAAGTCAGCTTGTAGAATACAAAATAATAATAATAATAATAATAATAATAATAATAATAATAATAATAATAATAATAATAATAATAATAATAATAATGATGATGATGATGATGATGATGATGATGATCAAACAAGAAGTTTGAAGCTCTGAATGTTGCTAAATCAATAATCTATAAATTTTTATTAGGATAAGTTTGTTTCCTTTTTTTATTTTAGTTGCTTTTCAAACTTTAGTTTTCAGGAAAATTGAATATAATTTTGATATAATATTAGATTTTTTTTTCTGTTCTAATTGTTGTTTTGGATAATAATTTTGCTCTATACTATTGTCTCAGAACAGATTACTTTTAAACACGTTTGTTTTATTATAATCTATGACAAACAGATATTATAATGAACAAAGTATTAGAATCATTTATGTTCAGTGTAAAGAATTTCCTAAATATATGTGGCTATATACTCACAAAATGCTATTGCTTTTATGTTGAATGTATTGCCATCAAATCCCAGTGAATATTATATATGTCATTCAAAAATACTCTGGAATAATAAGTGAGTGTTGTGGCAAAATATCAAGACCAATTCTAGATTCCTCAACTTTCTAGATGCCATGATATTAACTCTCACCAAGTCATTCAATTGTTTTTTTATTAAAGGCAATGGGATAATGGTGGAAGCTGCAGTTCAAATTCATGGATCACCATTTTAGTTCTACCATCTCCTTCACTCAATCTTTTTACAAATTCCTATGCAATAAATCATTCACTTTTTCTTATTCACTGTATTATACATGTAAATGGTTAACATTTGATTAGAATCAGTAATATAATTAATGAAATTTATAATCAATTATTCCAGATATTCCAACATCCAGGCTGGGCCGTGATTCATGGACCTTAAACTCCAGAATTCATGATTCCACCACTGCACCAAATTATACAGGGATATTTGTGGTAATTTGCTATTCCTCTCCCTCTCTAACACAATTCTTTCTAGCATCTTAAGTTTATGACATAAAATATAAAGGGACCAAAAGAGATAGATTTTCCAGTATGCTTTCCATGCACAATCTATTTTGTAAAACTTGAATAATTTTTCAGTTTCCAAGCATGCTTAAGATTTATTTTGAGGTAACTGCCTATAGGCAACTCAATTAGTTATCTAGTTATTAGTTGGCAAAGAGATATCTAGCTACTTTTGAATATAAAATAACTATAAATATAAACTTACACCAATTTGCACTTGACTAAAAGTACATTCCTCACATTTATTGTTTTACAATAGAGAGATGATGGAAAGTGTTTTGCTCTGCAGTGGGCTATTTAAAGGTGGTTTTACCTTATTAAATATCGTCTTATATCTTTAAAAAGCATAAGTTATACAGCATACCCAGAAATATATTAACACTAAAGTATTTGATTTTACAATAGTGGTTCTATAGATTTCAGATAAGTACATTAATATTTATTTTAATTATTTCTTAAATTAGAGATTATTCCTAGTCTAGATATAACTTTAAATCTAGTTTAAAGTTAATAGTTTTTTTTTTTTTTTTAAAATTAAGCATAAACACGTGTCATAATTAATACAACTTCATTTTTGCTATTCCACGAGTTATTTTTTTAAAAACTTCGCCGCGTATTCTTAACGGCAACACTAATTTCATTATGCAAAATACAAAACACTTTTTTTTCTTGAGTTGGTGCTGATTAATTTAACTGTAATCAAAATAAATTGTTCAACTAGTAAGTTAAATTTTGTAAAACTTTTGTCGGAGAAACTAGTTGATAAATCAATTTCTACAACGCAGTACACATTTTGCCCTTAAGCAGTAGCTCAACCATATCCCAATAAAATATTACTGTTAACTATCAATAATATAAAGCAATGCAATTTTGTTTCATTAATTTAGACACAATTTTTAATTCAATACATTTTCAATTTAATTTAATTAATTAATTCTTTTTCTTTTTTAACCAGATCAACAAAATCGTTCAACTGAAAACTTCCGGCTTAATTTCGCCTATAGATTTAAGATTTGCTTTATGCTACTTCCATGCATTAAACCTTTATTTATATTTATCGGATTCTAATAAATAAGAAAGTCATTATTTTATTAACTAAAACAATTTATTATTTTAAAAAAAAAACTACTGAATGCATGGAAGAGGAGGTTGAGAGATCAAAATTAGAAGACAAAAAAATAATAGAGAATTCAATTTTTATAATACATCTTTTCACGTGCAACAAATGTTGCAAAACACTGTATGGCGGCGTCCTTATATTATTCTCTTTTTGTAATAGGGAATCTTACCGGTGGAAGGAGTAATAATAATAACAAGCCATTTGGTAAATGGAGTAACAAATAAAATTTATCAGAAGCTTTCTCAAATCTTTGTGTAGCGATCAATCTTTACTTTTGATTGTTTTATTATTTTTGTTTTCTATATTCAAAGAGTTTGTTGGAAGCAAAACTCAATCAACTTTTTCCAAGTTCAATGTTTCATTTATCGATAAAAGTGATTGTGTTATTATAATAAATGTATCATTAGTTATACATATATATATACGATTAGTTTACGTATAGCTCGCTGGGGGGTTTCAGTACTCCGCATTATTTTACTTATTATGAGTAACTTCAATGATTCGATCGCCATAAAAGATGTATTCTTGATGTTTTTGATGATGATTACAGTGTGCGCATCATTCTTTTCGTAGACGTCCTAATAAAAAGTCTAAATTGAGCCAATTAATAAAGTTTTTTTTTCCATTTCATATTGATAATTAATTAATATTTATATACACTCATAGCCTCACGTTTTTTTCTTTATGAGACTTGTTTTATAATTTTATTAACTATTATTTTCCGTAATCATACATGGAGTATATTACTCTATCTATTCATCTAGTTTAATCCATATACGACGTTCATTTTCGACGTTTATTTTTATAAATGCACAGATCTATATTTTAAATATATAACATGTTTATAAAATCCATAATAACAATAACATAAAATGCACTAAAATAATTTTCTTTCTCAAAACATAATGCTTATAAATATATGTAATTCAAATTATTTTTTCACACATTAAATACTTTTTTGAGTATTTGTAAGTTTTCAGGTAAACCAAGATAGCAGTCCGTATTTTTGATAAATCTATAGTTTAGGAGGCCCACAAAAAATGTGTACAAAAATGCCTACTAGGAAATATCGAATTTAATAATTATATTTTATTTTTTATTACTGTTATTTTTAAAAAAGAAATAATTGTGGAAAAATTAGTTATAATATTTACAGTATTTTTTGGAGGGGGGGGGTTAACTTATTAACAGAAAAATGAAATAAATAAATAAATAAATACAATATTTACATGAATATGGTGTGCAATCATATCGTGACCATTAATGCTTACTTTTTGGGAGTGAAGAATCCCATTTGGAAATAGTCCATTGCATCACATTCTTTGACAGGAAAGTCCCAAATTTTTATCATTATGACAATTTACCAAAAAGCTGCTGACAAAAAGAAACACATGAACGGAACCAAAGTACAGCAATGTTAAGAGCGTCTTGTTACTTCCCACATTACAACTTTAAAAAAAAATTGAAATAATATTTATTAGAATTTATTCCTTTTTTTAAAATTTAACAAACAATTTATTAATTTTGTTTTACTTTATATCTAACATATACTCTGTAGATTGTAGGCCCTTGAAACTGTATACTTATTAAAAATATGGGCAGCCATCTTGGTTTTCTTGAAAACTCACAAGTAGTCTTTTTTTTATTACTTTCCGATTCATAGTAAAATGTAAGATAACATTCCACAAGAATAAATAATAAGTAATAAACATAAAAAAATTGTTAGCCTAGGCCTTTCAGTGCAAAACATTTATAAAAATAGATTAAAATGTATATATTTACGATTATAATTGGTTCTATATGGTTTGTACAATAATAGTATCAGATTCTGGGCATAAGCTCATTTAATAAATTACAATTCTAATACTGCAATTGCTATAATTTAAATTTTCTTATCATCTCTTAATAATAAAGCCATTAAATTATGTATTATTTTATAAAGTGAAATACCACTTCTTGTTAAGAGAAATGTTATTGGCTCTTATATTAATGTTTTTTTTTAATTAATTCGATTCCACATTATGTTTAAGTTTTTAACTATTTTTCTCCAGATAATTTACTTTTATGTCACTATTGCATGTAGTTTTAATATTAAATATACAATAATATAAGTACTGTTCTACTTATCCTATTTTAGTTAATTTATTTATATATTGACAGTATTATGAATTTTTATCAATGTATTATTCTTTTAAAAAATAATTTTATACATATGTAGGTGTTTGTGATTAAATATAAATCACGATTTTTAAAATTTGATACAAGTATTTTAAACTGTTATTAAATATATATATATATACAAGCAGACATCTTGGATTTTGCTTTATAATGTAATTATATATATAATATTAATATTACTTTAATAATGGTATTTGTAACAATAGTAATAGTTATAGTAGTAGTAGTAGTAGTAGTAGTAGTAGTAGTAGGAGTAGTAGTAGTAGGAGTAGTAGTAGTAGTAGTAGTAGTAGTAGTAGTAGGAGTAGTAGTAGTAGCAGTAGTAGTAGTAGTAATAATAATAATAATAATATTATTATTATTATTATTATTTCATTCCAATATCAGCCTTTCAAGCTAATTGAGCACGCACCTTTTGAGTATTAAATAAATGAATACTCTCTTCTTCAATCCAAGATATAGTATTTATGCAGGAATAAAAACATTGTAAATAGTAATTTAAAGTGAGAATCTACTCATGCTCTCTTTAACAGTTCTTCAGATTTGCTCATATAAAAGAATTTGAGTCGTAGGAATAAGAGGGATTTTTTTTATTCCTGCATAAATACTATATCTTGGATTGAAGAAGAGAGTATTCATTTATTTAACACTCAAAAGATGCATGCTCAATTAGCTTAAAAGGCTGATATTGGAATGAAATATAATTACAAGCATGATGCTAGATAAAATATTTGCTTATTTACTCATAATAATAATAATAATAATAATAATAATAATAACAATAATAATAATAATAATAATAATATATAGCACCAGAGGTCGCCTCTAGCTTACCACTTGTTCAGATGAGTATAAGGATTGGTGTAAGGAAGTAGAAAAAGTTGCAAATAGGGTTTTAGGTGAGAATATTGAAAAGAATAAAAGTAATAAAAAAATTAAAATTAGTAAAAGTGTAAAAGAAAGGAAAGAAGCATGTAGAGAATATAAGTATGCTATTAAGAATAAGGAAAGTGAAAAAGATATTAATGCTAAATGGGAAAAGTACTTAGAAAAGAAGAAGTTGGCTAAAATAGATATTTATAGAGAGAGAATGAAATTGAATAGTAAATTGTTGGAGGATATTAATAAAAGTGGAAGAGATGGAAGTAAAAAATTTTGGAATTATATTAAAAGGAGAAATGTAGAGGAGAGAGAGTTAGTATTACTAGATGATGAGGGAACTGAGTGTAGTTCTAGAGAAGATTTAGAGAGAATCTTAAATAGTTATGTAATGAATATAGAAAAGATGTTAGATGTGAATGATAGAATATTAGAAAATATGAAAGAATATAGTAATGGGAATATTAGTTTTTCAGAAAATGAACTAAATGAGGTAGAGAAGAAATTGAAAAGTGGAAAGGCAAGAGGTTTAGATGGATGGGCAGCAGAGATGGTAATGAATTTAGGATATAGGGCAAAAGTAAAGTTATTATCCTGTTTTAATAAAATGGCACAGAATAGAGTTTTCCCAAGTAGTTGGAGTAATACAATAGTAAGGTTATTATTTAAAGGAAAGGGTAAGGATCATAGAAAGTTGAATAATTATAGACCGATAGCGGTAACATCAGTTTTATATAAAGTTTTCTCGTATATGGTGGCTAGTAAAGTTGTAAAATGGATGGAAGGGAATAATGTAGTGGGTGAAATGCAAGGAGGTTTTAGATTAGATAGGCATATAGGAGATAGTTTATTTGTAGTTACACAACTTATGGATATGAGTAGGAATGCAGATAAACAGTTATATATGAGTTTTATAGATATAGAGAAGGCATATGATAGAGTAAATAGAAATATATTATGGATAAGTTTAGCAAATTTGGGAATGTATGAAGCTTTAATAGATATTATTAAGAAATTATATGAAAATAATTATTATATATATCAATTAGAGAATATAGAATCAATTAAAGTTAAAAATGGTGTGGGACTAAGGCAAGGATGCCCTATGTCACCTATTTTGTTTGTGTTGTATTTGAGTGAAATGGAAAGAGCAATAGAAAGATTAGGAAGAGGGATAGAGATACCGTTAATAGGTAGTAAGGGAGTATATATTTTGTCAGGTCTTTTTTTTGCAGATGATATATTTTTGTGTGCAGAAAAAAGAGAAGATATGGAAGTTATGTTGAGGACATGTGCAAGGGTGGGTAAAAAGATGGGGATTAAATTTAGTGAAGAAAAATCAAATATAATGATGGTTAATACTGAGGAAAGAGAAGATGTAGAATTTTTATTGGGAGATATTAAGTTAAGTGTGGTGAATAGATATAGTTATTTGGGAATTATTTTAAGTAATCAGAAAAATTATTTGGATGAATGGGAGAAAAAATTGATAAATGAAGCAAAGAAAAGAAAGGGATTGATAAAGAAATTAACAGTTTTTTCATATAATAAATATGATGTAGCTAGAATTATATGGAAAGGAGTTGCAGTAGCAGGGTTAACATATGGTAATGATGCATTATATGTTAGTAAAAAGATATTAGATTATTTAGAAAAAGCTCAAAGGGAAGTAGGAAGACATGCATTGGATGCAGAAGTATGGACAGCAAGGGAGGCAATTCAAGGAGAAATGGGATGGTCAAGTTTTCATATGAGAGATGCAAAAAGTAAAATGAAAATGTTTGGTAGATTGCAGTTTATGGATAATAAAAGAATAGCTAAAATAGTATTTAATTGGTTTATGAGTAAAGGGCAGGTAACAAGATGGGTGAGAAAGGTAATGGTTATGCAAAAGATTTGGATAAAGAATTTATATCAGTATATTTGTACAAAAGATGGGATGATTGTGTTAAGAGGATTATTGAGTGTTATAGTAGTAAGGAATGGGATAAAAGAATAAATTTATTAATAAAGACTAGGGAGTTAGAGAGATGGAGAAATAGTATGGAGAGTAAAAAGAGTTTAAATATATATAGAAATAAACAGAATATTAGGTGTGAGTTAATATATGATAATAGTAAGGAAAGTAGTTTATTGTTTAAGGCTCGAATGGGATCTTTAGCTACAAAAGAATATACATGTAAATGGAAAAATATGGGTGATTTATTTTGTAAATTATGTAAGGAAGGAATTGAAAATATTAGGCATTTGTTAATTGAATGTAAATGTTTGAAAACGGAAAGGGTACATATAATGAAGTTGTGGAAAAATAAATATGAAAAGAGTGATTATACAGAAAGTGAATTATTGGTTTTTATGTTAGGTTTGGGAAAAGATAAGGGGGATTTAGATATAAAGGTTATAGAGTTGACAAAAATTATGTTGTGGAAATGGGATAGAGCAGATTATGGATAAATTTAGAGTGGGGAATGTAAAAGAAAGTGGCTAACAGGTTTATCTGGGCTTAATTGCTGAGATATTCTTGACTTCGTTTAAGGAG
>JAQFVV010002103.1:0-35023 GCA_028023455.1 Epiperipatus broadwayi | reverse complement strand
TATTTTTATATATTGTAACGGAATAGCGTTACATGGGATTTGAACCCAGGCATATGAGGTTATATTCAACATATATGTAATTGACAAAATGAATGACAGGAACAAAACTTTTAAAAAAGCGGTCTTGCTTTAATAATAAATGAGAAACAGCCGTTTCTAAAGCATGATCGCAGCTATATAAGAGTACCTGTCAAATTTATTGAAATAAAAAAGTAAAAGAGTTTTTTTATTATTTTGTTTTTTTTTAAAGAATAAATCTGTAATCCTTAGTTGTAAGTTTTTTTTGCATTTTTTAGTTAAATAAAGATGAATGATTGAAGGCAAGTTTGACATTTTTATTAAATCATTTGAATCATTTTGAACAAAAGGGGAAAATGAATTAATTAATTTGCAATATGTTCTGAAATTCCAAGCGATCTAAAATAATTTTAAATGGGGGTAATTAGTAAATGTAAAATTAGAGAAATTGAAACAATAGGCAGGATATGCGTTGGTACGCCTAGATAAAATAAGCCAAATTTAGAAACAGAGGTGAGAAAAGGTGTACACTGCTATTGTACAACTCAGACTTCTGTCTCCAGTGAAACAATACCTGAAAAAATGGTCAAATTGAGTTAGATTCCAAAGTGGTGCAAATGATCCCAGAAATCACTGAATTGAGTTAATACTCGATGGACTTATAAGATGAAGGGACTCACAGGTGCATGGGAGTGATTGGGTGAAAAAAATTCAAGGTGTGAGGGCAGGAAGGAAGAGATCAAAAAGGCTGGACAGCGCTTTTGATGATTATTATAAAATTAGAATTAGAGAAGAAATAAAAATCTAACTTTCGTGTAGAAATATAATGGAGATGCGTTGCTGAACAGAGAATTCGCGGCTTGACCACCGGACCTCCGCATCCAGCTCAGCTGATTGCCCCTAGGATGCTCGTAACACCGGAGAAACTTCACATAAGGACCACACACGCTTTTGCGACCTTGCAAATTGCCAGAATGCTTCGTTAAAGAAGAAATCATCGCTCAGGATCCCTCTTACAGTCTTTCTACGTTCCACAGGTAGCTATCTTTAAATTGTCGTATTCACTTATGCACCAAAGTAAAATAACTTTAAAAACAAGAACTATTAAAACATTAAGCTAAAATGATAAAGTTACTCATGACCATTAATGAACGATTAGAGAACCTAACCAAATAAGTTTGTCTACAGATTAACATTCTTTAAAATATGTGCGAAGTCACCTTTAAATCTATATTTAAATTATCTCGGCTTGCCGGTCATATACCTGCATGAATTGTTATTAAACAGATTAAAATAAAACATTTATTTAACTAGTATTTTTTGTTATTAATTGCTTGGAATTTCAACATAAATTTATATAATAGGGAATGAGTGCTGGAGCGATCAAATTTGTTTGTATATGAATGAATGCATTTGATATTTTTGGTGTTGGGATTTGATTATATTTATGTTTATGTTTATTATGCTTTCTTAGATTAATATTAAGTGTTGATTAATTTATTCTGTGGGATATAGGGCGGGCCCTAATATGATAAGTCTGATTGATCGTGAGTGAAAGATCACATATACGATGTAATTTGAAAAGCGATATAGGCTGTGTTCGTTTCTTGCTTCCGACTGGAGTGATGCACGGGCATGTTTTGTGATATAGTTGAGTGAGCTTATGCACATATGTGGCGGACTCTTATAAAAGTTCTCCTGGTGCCTACTACTTGGATTCAATCCGAATTTACATATAAAATAAATAAAGTGTACGTGTATATGTGTTTAAAATTATCTTCACAGAACATTAGGTAATCCCCCAGATGCAAGAACACAGCAGGTTCATAGAAGTGAACCATCAACCAAAACATGAGAATGTCACCGTAGGAATACAGCAAAAGCATCCAATATAAAGGACTTGACTTTACTGGGCTTTCGGTACGGAAGCTGGCGATGGGGCGGCTTACAATATGTTATTAAAATAGTTTTTTAATTAAGGAACATTTTATTTGTATATGTATATTGTACCCTTACCAAAACAAAATCCTCTTAACAAAAGATTCCTGCTAACTGAAATATAACAATATTGAACTACGGTTATTACATAAACAATAATTATCAAGACAATTAATATTAAGACTAACTCAGGATAGATTTCTAATGTACAGTTTCTAATAAAACAATATTTTTCAATAACTAAATATAAGAAAACATTAAATAAAATACTACAACACATAAATTCTACATAAATCAGGGTTCCAATTATAATACTCAACCTATTCATTTCAATAATAAATGTAACTTATAGACTTGCTCATTATTATAAATAAAATATGGTTCTATCAAAATAACAAATATAATTATTAACTCTTAATATAAGATGTTCAGTAAGATACACTGGCTTAAACATTGAGAATACATCCCAAAAGATACACTCCCAATAGCATAAGAATATTACCCTAGAAATTCACCTAATTAACTACTATGTAATACTCTCATGTCGTTAAACACACACATCTAATAATCCTGAAATATAATTTATAAATTTATTACAAAAATAAACAATAAATCACTTAATATTTTTTTAATAAAAATACTAATTGGACATTTAACATTAACTAATAATTTCTTACTTATCATCTTTCAATATAAAATTTACAATTCTCCAATAATAATAATAATAATAATAATAATAATAATAATCATCATCATCATCATCGGTTTATTTTTAACAAGCTAATAACAAAATGGATTAATTAATTAAGACCCTGTAGTTAAATATGACAAGGAATTTTACATGATATCTAACTACTCTTTCAAAATAATAACAACAATAAGCAACTTAAATAACTTAATGACTCTCAACATTAAATCTATTTAATGAATAAAGTTTAGCAATAAAATATAAATAATATAAGATTTTAAGTAAACATTGAACAATCTCTCTTTATTTAATGTGGCATTCTTTAAAAATATAATGTATTTGAATATTGTGGCAATATCAAGTATATCTTTCATTGGTGTTGTATCAGTTTAAAAATGATTAACAATGATCAATCTTCTATGATAATAATAATAATATACTTTGTTACTCAATCAACTATAATAAAAATAATATCTATGTAATCTTTAGGGATCATGTGCCAAATAAGTAATATTTCAAAAAATTAATTTATGTGGATCATGCATGTAGAATGAAAAATCAAATAAGCAACACATAAATCACAACTCAATTAGAATATGTTTCAAAAACAGTTAACAAATTTATTTATAAACTAACAATATCATACTATTACAATATAATAACAACATAACATAAACAAATACTTACAAAAGTAAAATAAGAATTAACATTATTTAACATAAAAAATATATTTACAGTAAATCTTACCAATAAATACAAGAAATAAAATAAGATAGCCTTCACTCCAGACATTTCAAAATGAAAGAAAGCTTAAAACAATAATGACAATATGTAATCCTCATTCAGTAAAACAGTATTCTATTATTTGTGTTGGGAATAATTACAATAAATTTCCCAATTTCTAAGAAAACTTAATATCACATTTATATTCTTATAAAATATACTTCTTATGATGTCGTGCATCAATATAAGTTTACATTTTAAAATACACTTTTTAAAGTCCAACAAATAAAATATTAAAAGAAAACTTATTAAAGACTCTCTTTACAATTTAGCAATGTATCATCCAGATATTTGAATATCAGAAAATTTTTAATAAAAACATGAATATCTCCCTCTATAAAAAATAACTATCCCTCTATAAAAATAATTATTTATGCAAAATACCTAAAGAGATAATTTCATAATTTTTTGTAACTTAAAATGAGTTTAAATTATTTATAATAAAATTTAAAGAACTATTTATAAATTATATTGCTTAACATTTGTATTATTTTTGTTTTTATACTCTTACATTCATCATATCATTCAAAATCATTTTCACTATTCTCATTTCCATTCCAATTTAAATATGCACCTGTTTATGCTAAGTGATCTCTAATATTTGTATAAGTATCAATTATTTCTCTCTTATGTATATACTGTGACAATCATCAAACATCCCAACATTATTTGTGAAAGAAATTTTTATATACTTCATCTTGCCCTATCACAAATTATCAACTTCAAATAGTTTAGTCATTACTTTACCAACTTATAAATCTATCCTCTACAATGATTTTTGTAGTGATAGATAGCAATTAAGTGTAGGGTATTGAATAATAACAAGAATGACTCAAAGAATTAAAATAATATCATGTATATAGTGCAAATCATACTAATAGGTTCATATTCATCAGGCACATAAGATTCAAGTCATGGTTCTATTATAGCACTTATTGACAATAAAAAATGCAACTGTCCAAGGAAAATAATATACATCCTAATGTTATCTGTATATTTTAATAACTTTAAAGCATGAAAATATAATTCACATTCAACATATCCCTAACACCTAGGATTTCATATGAATATTACTCTCCCAACCACTATCCTATATCTTCCACACTGAATAACTCATTTAACTCTTGTAAAATATACAAACTGCATTCTAAAATAATTTCCAAAACAATATTAAAGAAACAAAATCTAAATTCATGACAAGATAGTTTTTTAAAAGTTTTTATGCACAAATGATCTTGATAAGCATGCACCAGTACTATGCATTTATTAATTTGTTATTATGTAATTTAGAGATCAGTATTAGGTTTTTCTGTGAATTTCAATAGACAACATTCACAAAGATAAACCATTAATAAATTGAAGATATTATCTAATGTACACATATTCAAGCATTCACGGTGATTACATATTTTAAATATCCTTGGATGTTTTTAAAAAAATCATACACATTCATCAATTCTTTTATAAAAAAATACACACAATAATAATTTCTATCAATGGTTCATTCTACTGTTTAATATTAAATTCAAGCAATACAAAATACTAATTAAAATACTAATTAGGCTATATCATTTTTTTAAAAGAACAAATTATTAAGCAAAATGTAATCTAAATAATAAAAAGAAATAACCAATGATCTCAACCAGCATTAATATTATCCATGGCAATCTGCTTCATTGACCATGCATTCAAAAAAACCAATTACGATTATAATTTACCTTGTTCAGAAAATTACTTTCTGAATCCCCATTTTTATAATTTAATATTCTAATAATAATAATAATAATAATAATAATAATAATAATAATAATAATAAATTCAAATATCAGCCTTTCAAGCTAATTGTGCAAACACTTTGCGAGTGTTAATAATAAATGACTACTTTCTCACCAATACAAGATATAGTATTTATGCAGGAATAAAAGGAATCCTCTTATTCCTACAACTCAAATATTTATATATGAGCAAATCTAAAGTACTGGCAAAGAAAGCATGATGATAGAACAGTCACTTTAAATTACTCTATACGATGTCTGAATGAATGACATCGATGAAATGGTCTAGAATTTACTAAACGTCATTCTGACTGAAACTTAATCATATATAAATAAGCATTTATTTTATATAGCATCTGTATACAGTTGTATTTAATTCAAATATCAGCCTTTCAAGCTAATTGTGCAAACGCTTTGCGAGTGTTAATAATAAATGAATACTTTCTCACCAATACAAGATATAGTATTTATGCAGGAATAAAAGGAATCCTCTTATTCCTACAACTCAAATATTTATATATGAGCAAACCTAAAGTACTGGCAAAGAAAGCATGACAATAGAACAGTCACTTTAAATTACTTTATACGATGTCTGAATGAATGATGTCGATAAAATTGTCTAGAATTTACTAAATATCATTCCGACTGAAACTCAAACATATATAAATAAGCATTTATTTTATATAGTGTCTGTATACAGTTGTATTAATTTCAAATATCAGTCAGAATGACATTTAGTAAATTCTAGACAATTTCATTGACATCATTCATTCAGACATCGTATAGAGTAATTTAAAGTGACTGTTCTATTGTCATGCTTTCTTTGCCAGTACTTTAGATTTGCACATATATAAATATTTGATTTGTAGGGATAAGAGGATTCCTTTTATTCCTGCATAAATACTATATCTTGTATTGGTGAGAAAGTATTCATTTATTATTAACACTCGCAAAACATTTGCACAATTAGCTTGAAAGGCTGATATTTGAATTTAATACAACTGTATACAGATGCTATATAAAATAAATGCTTAATAATAATAATAATAATAATAATAATAATAATAATAATAATAATAATAATAATAATAATAATAATAATAATAATAATAATAATAATAATAATAATAATAATAATAATAATAATAATAATAATAATAATAATAATAATAATAATAATAATAATAATAATAATAATAATAATAATAATTATAATAATAATAATAATAATAATAATAATAATAATAATAATAATAAATTAATCTATTTTAAGATTAAATTTAAAATATAATAACAAAAGCTTAGTTTGGAAATTAAAAAAAATGTAATATTTTAAATATTAATGTTAGTGTTAATAAAAAAAATGATAAAGTTTTAAAGTTACAAAAATATTTTATTCTTTCCTCCTGCTTATAAGTTAAATGCTTGTCAGGAATTTGCTTGTCAGAAATCATTGCATTGCCTAGTTATGGGGGAAACCGTGTGCATGATGTACTCCCATCTTGGTGCCATTAAAAAAATGTAGAAGTAATAATATAAAATCCATTAAAATCCAAGAAGAATGTTAATGATCCTGAAAAGATAAAATTATTATTTCAGTCCTTTCTGAAAATTTCTATCCAGACATTTAATATATTCATAGAATAATAATTCAAAATCCATTTTATATGAAATTTTTTCTTACATTAATTTCAGCCATTGTATATAGCAGATATATTGCAGTAAATCTAAGTAATATTCCCATTTTCCATCAGTCAAAAACATTAGTAGTAGACATTAATATAATATAAATTGTTTATTTAATACATTTATTATCAAACATGTAGTTTATGAATTAAAATAAATATTTCTTTTTTTAAAAGATTTATAATTTTTATCTTTATAAACATATATCTTTTTACTAAATACTTTTCTTTTCCAGGTAAAATGACAGTTATATCATTCAAGCATTTATTAACTGATATAATTTCAATCTTTTAAAAAGACATATCAGAGCTCATTTATTTGAAATAAGGTTATTTAAAAGTATATAATTTCTTTATTGATTTGATCACTAGTAAGTTCTTTTAAAAGCATAAAAGATATTCAACAATCATCTTCTTCAACCTGTCTTTAAATACATCATTCTTAAAACAAGTCCATTTTGATTACTTTAAAGACAAACTAAATGTAAATTATTATCAACAGTCATTCATCATACTATAAAACATTTTAAATTCAGTTTTTAAACTTAGATGCCGAGTCTTAATTTTTTTTCTTTTAAATTTAACACTATGATAATGATTTTTAATAAATATCAGATTCCTCTTAATTAATTTTAATAAATTAGCTTCATTGTAATATGATAAAATTATTTCAAATAAATGTTCTCTCACACCAGGCATACTATTTATAAAATTTTCAAAGTCCTTACATAAATCTTCTCCAGTCTTGTTGCAGTATATTCCTTGATACTTAGTGTCCATAATCCCAATATTTAAGTATCTACTATTGCATTCCATAGAATTATTGAGGTCCTAAGCTAAGTTCAAGTAAGAATAGACTGACCAAAAAATTTGTTGTTTTAGTGAACCATTATTTTAAGTTATTCCAATTATATTTTTTAAAACACTTTTAAAATACTAGATTTTTACTTCTCTCAAGATAATTATAACAAAAATTATGGCTATGAATATGAGGCAAAATGCATCAAAAGCATCAGCTGTCAATTGTTTTATCGATTTATATAAATATTTATTATAGCTTCTCTTTCCAGCATCTCAACACACTTGTAATTGTGTTAAAACACTTTTAAGTAAAATAATAACAAAAAGAAATTACTATTGTCACAATATAAAAAAATATAGTTATAAATTTCAAACTAAATCTGTCTAAATCCAAATCTGTAAATCATTGTATCACTGAAAATCTCTAAATCACTGAAATCACTGTTTAGACTGTCTTCAACCTCTCTTTTTATAAGGGTCTTAATCAAATAATTTTATTGGTCAATACCACTTGTACAAGTCTGCTAATTTACATAACTACATGTATATCACCTTTAAAATTAAGTATATTTTTTAATTTAAAAAATGAAATATCTTTATTAAAACAATTTTTAATATTTAAATAAGCTGAAATTGATTTAAAATAAAATATTACATTTAAATAAAATGATAATAATTTTATTCATTACTTTTCTAATATTATCTTTAGATTTAATATTTGTTACACTTTATTATGCATCAAATTTGTGTTAACAAGCTAAAATTTAAGTCCCCCCCCTAACTTTTTGTAAGCCTACATATTCACACCATCACCTCCAATCATATGATACCTTCAATACATTTTAAACTAATATTAACTTATCATGTAAACAATGTTTTAAACAAAATAATTACTTTAAACTTATAAAATAAAATATTTACTGCTATAATTAAGGTATTCTATCTCTGTAGTATTTTTAAATATAATACATAAAAATTAATATTATTTTTTAAACAACTTATGGGATAATTTTACATTTAATTCATCTCAAAATGAGTTCAAACTATCTAATTTATCTTTATAGGCTTTATCTATTGAGTTTGAATTCCTACTACCCATAGCATCAAAATTATATGCTAGAAAATAACCTACTTTTATTTTTAATATAATTACTTTTCCAACCCTACCTAACTATCAGTATCAATTGTAAAGGGTACATTATATATATATATATATATATATATATGTATATATATATATATATATATATATATATATATAAACCAAATACACAATGTTGATGTTGGTTTGTGATATAATTTTGATGTAATTGGTTTGTCATTATTGTCTAGTTAATTATTATTTATATATGCAAAAAATAAATATTTATTAATAATATTTTGAAGAAATGAAGTTATTAGATGTAGGAAAGGCATTTATTAGATAAAGACCTTTATTGACCATTGAAAATTTGAATTTGGAAGATTGAGTAAATATAGCAAGTAAAGCACATGTTAATATGAATAGTATAAACAAGCCCTGTATTTTAAAAATTAAAAAAAAAAACGTAAAGAAAATTTAGAAGAATAGTCATCATGACTGTGTCTGAATGACAGATAGTGGATAGAAAATAATGATAATGCAGAAAAATTAAAGCTGAACCATTGACTGATAGAATGACTTTTTTTTTTCACCTCATAGTTGAAAACAAAACTGAGATGACACAAGAATGCAGTAAAAATAGTAACATTCCGAAAAGATAATTTGGTCAATTTTTGAAAAAGATCACTGATTTAAAAATTATATGAGAAATAATTAACTATGATTTTTAAAAGAAAAATGAAAATTAATTTTAATTAAAGTAGCATTATGGTGTTGCATGTTTTTTATAAGTTAAAAAATAGACTTAATTTTTAAAAAACCCAAAAAATTTTTAATGTACAGAGGAAAAAGATATACTCTTAAAAAATTTTGCATTTAAAATTCTATTATGAGTAGAAATATCAGTTGGTTTGAGCACAGCAGAAAAAGTGTGATTTATGTAGGAGAACAAGAATTGGAAAATACCAATTCTAAAGAGATAACAACACATACAAAATTAATCCGATTAGATAGAAGTCTATCCACTTTAATGTGAATGTAATGGTTAAAACGAATGTTAAATGTTATAATTTACAATCTTATAAAAAGAAACTGAATAAAGAAATTAAGAGTGACTTATGATGATTTAATTAACAGTATTAAACATATTAAAATTAATTTTTGCCATTTCTTCCTATCTGTCACTTGACAGATTTTTAAATAAAAGATAAATATTTGGACTCATTTAATAACATATATTTTGGCAAAGCAGTTATTTTTAATGTATTGCAATGTATTTATTTGTCTATTTACTTAGCCTACCTACCAACTTTCCTGCATATACCTACTTACCAATTCCTAATTCCTATCATTTCCTACTTCTTTATTTATTAATCTACACTATAAACATCTGTTCACCTACCAACTTTTCTCTCTCTTTACCTTCAAATCTTATTCCCATACCCATCCATCTATTTAACTATATATGTATCAAATTTTTATTTACCTGCCTAATTATCTAATAAACTTTTTATCTTTATATCTACCAGTCAGTTTGCTATCTATCTACTTATTTATCTGGAAATTTATTCATATTATTTACCTATCTATTTTTTATTTATCTGCTTTTCTGTTTTGTCTGCCAGTCTATTGATTTGTCTTTTAACTGACCGTCTGTCTATCAATCTATCTATATTTCTAATATCTGTCTGACTTTCTATCTTTTAATCAGTCTGATTGTACCAAACTTTGTAAAAAAATTCAAAGATTCTACTGAAACTTTTTATCGAATCTTCTTTCTTTCTTGTAAAATATTCAATATTGTTTTTTTACATAATAAAAAATTAATAAATATATTTTATGTTTTAAATAGGATACATATACCATTTCCCATATAATTTCTTACTTTTTTAAAAACAGATTTTTCTTTTATAAATTATTTTTAATAAAAAGATACAATAAAAATAAGTTTATTTTGGAATCAATAAATAATTTTTTTAAATTTTTTATCTTCAACGGTGATTTCAGATTATTTAGTTTGCACATAAATTAAAATTATGGACAAAATTCATCCTATACTTTAAAACTACATCAAAAACTAAGCTTATATAGCAATAGAACCAAAAGATAGATTGGTATCATTCTATCTTTCCATAGTTGTTAACAATTATATAACTCAGTGGGAGAACCAGTTACTTCCGTTCCAATTATACATATTTAAGTTAAAATTATTTAATATATAGGGTATATGAGCACAGACTTTCACATGACCCACCACTCTCCACTCTATCTAATAACACTGATACACTCAAGAACATATATGCTGAAAAAATAAATAATCACCAATATACGTATTTCATGCTAAACCAGCAATCATCAGTTGGTCCAGATTATCATCTCCCACACATATATACTATAAGTACTCAGATATATATTAAAATAGACAATTATTTATTATTCTTTTATATGATAGGCAAAAGTATAAGATAAATCATTGCAGGAAAAAAATCTTTTCAGAATCTTTACAAAATAAAAAAGTAAAGAATAAAAACATTACTGATAAGACTAGTCAAAAATTAGTGAGGGTTTTAGCAGTTTCTTTCTTGATTTATTCATAAAAAATAAAACAATAATTATTTTAAAATAGTTAAGTATTACTTTCAAATGAATAATTGGAAAGTTAATAAGGCTAGCTGCCTAAAAAGTTTTAAAAATTCTCAGCTTCCAGAAAGTACTTTCAAATAACGCAAAAAGTTGAATTCAGATTTTAACATGATACCAGTTAAGTAATTTTATATGTTTTATTTTTATTATTTTACAAATACTATATACCACCATTTTTTAATATTAATTAACATTTATTGGACTTAAGTTTATAATATTTAACCACGCCTGCATCTATATGTAAATGAACATGTGTAGATGCAAAAGATAAAACCTCTTTTTAATGAATATCTCACAGTCGGACACAAACTTTTTTAACAGCTACTCTTAAAGGAACAGTAAAGAAAAAAACTAATATTTATCAACTTTGTTATTTTCTGCCATGAGATCAGTTTGAGCATTTTTCTATACATACTTTGTTTTTAAACTCATGATAAATAACTATTTATTAACCAATTTTTAAGATTAAAAATTGACTATGTACAGCTATTTAAATAAAATTCTAAATGTCTTGTAAAAAATGTACTTGGACTGGATTCAAAATCCAGGTTCTTCTTATGCCCTATTTTTGTCTACTTATATAGATATAAACTTAGGATTGGTTATTAAGCTTTTGTTACAAGGGCTGGTTGAATGACCTAGGCAATAATACAACATAATAAACCTACAATACTTATTATACTCTTAATACAATTTATTCTAATATCATATTCAGAGATATATGATCAATGTTACTGATCTTTTTACATCCTATTTTATAATATACATTTTAAGTTATCTTCACATTTTCTGATAACATCTTATATATTATTCAATCAATCTTTTATTATATATTTTATTTTCAATAGGATATGCAAAAAATTTATCTAATTACACATTTTCTATAATATATATAGCAGCAGGCTATATACACAAACATCTGCTTTATGCATTTAAAAAATATTATTGATGATAATAACATAATAAATTCAATTTCCTTTTCCTGAATAATAATATAAAAACAACAAAATATAAACTTATCAGGAAAATGGATAAAAACAATTTAGATTTTTTTTTTTTTTTAAGAATTATAATAATTAATATACGTATATAAAAAAATTTATATTTAACTTTTAAAATAGTTTTAAATTAACAAGTTAAATTTAAAACTATTTTTTATTTAAATAATAAACATATTTTTGCATAGAAAAAGATCCTTTTTGTATAATTTCTATTTCAAGGAAAGATAGAGCATATATTCTACATGTGTACATTTTCCCTTTTAAAATAATTCTTTCTAAATTTTTTATTTTATTTTGCTTTTTATATTTTTCTTATATATATAATATTCACTTTGTATTTTTAAAACAGATCGATTGTGGTTGTGCAAGTTCTAGAAGTACAAAAAAATCCGGTTTCATGATATCTATCTATCTATCTATCTATCTATCTATCTATCTATCTATCTATCTATCTATCTATCTATCTATCTATCTATCTATCTATCTATCTATCTATCTATCTATCTATCTATCTATCTATCTATCTATCTATCCATCCATCCATCCATCCATCCATCCATCCATCCATCCATCCATCTATCTATCTATCTATCTATCTATCTATCTATCTATCTATCTATCTATCTATCTATCTATCTATCTATCTATCTATCTATCTACCTATCTATCTATCTATCTATCTATCTATCTATCTATCTATCTATCTTTTTGGATATATATATATTAATTTCATTAAATAAAATTTAAACAATTCAGCCAATCAAATTGCCATTTTTAAAGTTATCAATGTTAAGATTACAATAAAATACGTAAATATCAAGTCTTATAACACCATCCACTATAAAGGCTGTGAATTTAATATTAGTACTTCAACACAATGTATAAAGCTGTTATTATAAATATCAAATACATGACTGCACAAGTTTTAAAATGTAAAACAATCATGAGGTATTTTTCATGTTTAAATATAATGGTGAATTATTCTAAGTCAAATATAGAATCAACTACAAATTATAATACTTAGATATAATTAATAATAAACCATATTATAATCCAAAAAGCTAATCTGTACATACAATAAATTAATACATCACACAAAGTTTAAACAATCCAGCCTTAGTGTTTAGATGCTCAAAATTAAGACAGAATCTGTTTTTGTTGCACTTACTAAAATTTGTGAGAACCTATATTTAATATATGAAAGGCTTGACCTTTGAATATTGCATTGACTCTGAGTCAGATAAAGAATTGATATTGTAAGCTTTAAATCATTGCATTAACAAACTTGATGGTTGATTATTTTAGTAAAATGTCAAAATTGGTATAATGGAATTTTCTATATAATAATCTAAATGAAATTTCAATTATGATATAATCAAGAAATAATAATAAAAACTAGTAATAAAAACTTAAAACCATGTTATCTATTAATAACAATTATATTTGTTTTGATCATATTAAACTAAGCAAAAACCATTTTTAGCGTAATAATCCAGCTATTATAAAACGACTGAATCAGATAGATATTTTATATGTGTGAAAGTTTGAAATATAAAAATTGATATAATTCTTCAATGACAACTAATCATCTCCCACACATATGTATATTAATTTAACTCGTTTTATATATTGTATGTGCTTACATGCATAATAAATAGTTAAAAAAAATTGTATATATATTTATTTATAATATATGTATTATTTTAGACATATATTACAAAATAACTCATTGCATAAATATTTAAAAAAATGTCTGTATATAAATAATAAAAATAAGATTTTTATATGTTTTGTTTATAAACAATAATATAATGAAATTGTATTTTGCAGCTCTGAAGAAGCCTGCTAAACAATTGAAAATGCCAGGTAAATTGGATTAAATAAGATGTATTGTGAAATGTGCAAATATGTGGTTCTTTTAGAGATTTATTTATTATAAGTAATGTGAGACATGAAATGGTATCATATCTTAGAATGATAACAAATAATTAGAATAACATTTTTATAGTTAGCGAACATCTTTACTTTTTTGTTTGATTGTTTTTTTGAATTTTTACATTTTTATATGAATTAAAATGACTGTATCTATTTTTCAAGTGGTTGTCAATAAATTAATGAATAATGAAATAATTCATCTCTTAATCCTTTATTACAGTGACATTTGCAGTGTTCTTTCTAGTGGTACTTTTTGTAATCATCCAGCATTTGGTTTTAGCATTAAACCATTATTATATATCATAATTTAATAATTTGAACTCGATTTATTAAAAATATACATTTACAAATAAAAAATATTTAAAAAAATATATTTAAACTTTATAAATATTGAAAAAATAATAATAGACAGATCATGGAATGAAACAAAAGATATTTTCATTATTCAATGATGGACAGGAAAACAGATAAGCAAGTGACTCCAGAAAATTAACACAATCTTCTTTACTCAAAATTGATTTTTGAAATACAAATGAATAAATGTGAATTTCTGTTGAATCTATAAAATTCTGCTTTAAATTACTAAAACTGCATTATATTTTTTAGAATATCTCAAAAGCTCCTACAACAATGTAATGACATTATTGATTAGTGTCACAGGGCATGATCATTAATATAACCAAGTTTTTCTTTATTTGAGTTATGTTAGAATTTGTCATGTATAAAATAAAAGTGTAATCATACATGATTTTTCTTTTTCTAATAAATATTATACAATTATTGTGTAAAAATAATTATGAATCTTTAATAAACTATGCAAAAAATCCAAGTTTTTTTGATATTCCAAAATTTTGCAAATAACATAAAAATTAACTACAATGAACTAAATTCATACTAAGCTCTTCAGGTTTTTTAAAATTAAAAAATCATTATTTGTTAGTATGTAATTTTGTAACTTTTAAAAAAGGCCAAATATTTCTACAGATGGCTGTACACATGCAACCTTAAGGGAATATCAACGAGTGAATTCTCTAAGAGAAGACCTTTATCTTATGAAATGGATGAATTAAATAGCTTACTTTAAGAGAAAAATATCTAACAGTTCTCCATAAAGGAATTTTTTAAAAGAAGGCATTAATTACAAGACATGCTTGTTGGTATGTGATGGGAGTTTTCCATGATTGTTTTATCTTTTAATTAAAAGGTCTTACCATCACAATATTTGATAATTACTTGGATTCAATATAGGTTAGATTTTTAGACAAAAAAACACAATGTTGAATAAATGATTAATAATAAAGAGCAATTTTTGATACAAACAAATGTCAGAAAGTTTGTCTTTTATTGATTATGTATTATCATTGTATTATTAGGTATTATCAAATTTTATATTCAATAGGATATTAGAAGAAGTGTTAATGAGATTTTGATGTAGTGTTATGATTGTAAACTGTAACTCAAGGTTAATGGGTTGTGGCACAGATACTCACTTCCATTGCTTGATATTTATATGAACTTTTTAGTAATATACTATTAGATTATTCATTTATTTATTTTATTAGGCATATTAAATGAAGCTTTATAAATATCTGATTAGGATTGAATGTTTGCCCTATTTAATATCAATCACTTTGGTATGGTATTTTTATCAAAGCAGATTTCAAATTGAGAATAGTATAAGATAATACCATGATAATCTCTCATGTCATCTTGGGGTTCAAAATCACATTGGAGCTTAAATTTTTTTTAACAATTGAGGAATGTGCAAGAAAACTTTAGTTTTTTTAAATAGTTGGACTATAAATAATCTACTTTTTTTAAATCTAGTATGAGTCCGTAAAAGTGAGTTTAATTATTTTTACTACAAAGAATGAAATATACTATTTGAACAAATGTTATATATGTAGAACAAATCTCTAGATGTTTTCTTTGTGTGCATATATATATATATATATAAAATACATATTTTGCGGGTTCATCCGTGTTAAAAACTTTTAATATCAATTTACTGACGTTTCGACTTGGTCACACAAGCCATCCACAGAGTTTTTAACACGGATGAACCCGCAAAATATGTATTTTATATATTTAACCCGTGCAAATCTTCGTTTTAACATATATATATATATATATATATATATTCACTCAAATGTTTTTGATTATGTTTCAGTAATGTGTGATGAAATAGAAGTATCAAATATTTTTAAATACATATAATATAAAGTTAAATTTAAAGTATCTCTAAATATAATGTGTATATAAAATTAAATTATAGCATGTGCTATATGGATTAGTTGAAAAAGTGTATGCTTCTATGTATTTATAGTGTGAGAGATTTGGTCTGACTTATGAATTGATGAATGATTGTGATAGGGTTGAGCTAAAGGTAAAAGATGCACTGACAAAAAAACTTGCAAACATTATATAACTCATTGGAAGCATCAGTTACTTCCTGTTAAATTCATATATATATATATATATATTATTCAATGTCTGTAGTATTTTTTCAAAGCAATATACATAATTATATGATTAAATATTTATAAATAAAGTAATTAGATAATTAAAAATTTTATCCACTTAGAAGCACTTTTGATTATCCTAGTAATCAATGTCAACTAACACTTTGAAAGGCTAGCCTTCCCACAAATCCATGATCTTAATGTTTATTGCCTGCCTGTTAATTAAGACATGTTTGCATTTGCATATTAACATAACTTCCTTTATTTTCCTTTTATTGCTATTTTTTTTAATTTGCAATATTTTTACATTATTAAAATTGAAGTCAAAACCATAAATACATAACTTATTATGGTCGTGAAAAACAGATGCTAAAATATTATCTATTTTACAATTTTGTTTTGATTTCTGAACCCATTTTAATAACACTTTAGTTCTTTTTTCCAATGTACATCTTGATTCACCTATATATCCACTACCACATCTACATATCTATTTATAAATGACACAATTTTTATTTATAAATGAAATTTTATCTTTAGAGTTATTTATTAAGAGGAGTGTAAAATGCAATATCAGATATACCTTTATAAATTTTCCTTATAAAATTTACTTGATCATTCAAAATATATGGTATTGATATCCATATTTTTTATTAGCAGAAGAATCAATATTATTATTAAAATTGTTGTTTTTATATTTTGTATTAAAATTTCTAATAACATTATATACACAATTATAATTGTAGCCAACATTTAACAATTCATTTGAATATATTTCAATATTTTTACCTTTATCCGATGAATATTTACAAAGACTATTATTTCTAAATAATAAGGACTTCAAATCAGCCATTTTGTGTGACATTGGCACTTTGATTTATATAGAATATAACCTCTTTTTACTGTTGGTTTAATGGTCATACAGTAATCCAGAATACATTGATTTTTAGTTATTTTACTATCAAGAAACTGAACACACATTAAATTTTCATTTGTTTATATCTATTTTAGGCCTTTTAAACCATTTAATTCTTTAACAACTCATTAATTGTTTTGGTTTGCCACTTACAAAAACTGCAACAGTAATATTTTTTTGATAATATTCCTTTTTCAAAATATTTTATTTATATGTAGAAATTACAAAATTACATATTTGAGCAATAGTAGGTAAATCCATTGGCCAGCCATTGCCCATTTTATAAAAATTCTTCTTAAAAACTGCATAAATATTTTTATCAATAAAGCTTAATGTTTCAGTTATAAATTTTATTATTTTTGCAATAACATTTTTTAAACTTAATGCATTAGAAATAATTTCAATAGATGCTAATCGATCAATTAATCCATACATTTCACTTACATCTAGAGTACATATTACATCATTAACATCAATCCTAATATTACAGATTTTATTAACAAAATCAAATGAAGAACATATATATTTATCAAAACCAAGAATTTCTTGTTGCATTTTTTCAATTAAACAATTAGTTCATGAAGATGCACTGTGCTTTAAGATATAAAATACTAAATTTAATATTTTCAATCATTGATTTTAAATAAAATTAATAAATATAATAAAACAAGTCACTGCCAAAATTAAGGAGACAAAATAAGTTTATTATGCACATATAAAAACACAAAAATTTCAAGAACTAAATTCATTGTTTAACATTTATTATTATATGCTCAGATGAGTAAATTTAATATATTTTAATATTATTTTTAATATCTTACTAAATGTAATATACTACATAAAACCATGCATTTAAAAGATTGTAACTCCAGGCCAAAAGTCATATCCAATCCAATTCTAGTTTACTGATATAGTGACATGATTAATGCAAAATAAAAATGTTAGCATAAAAAATCATGATTACGGGAATTTATATTTGTAACATGATATTATTAGAGAAGAAACATAATGATCTTCACCCATTAAAGGAATATGTGTCTGTTTGGTGAAGGATCACATGAATATATGTGGAAAAAGAAAATGCTCCATACTGGGGGAAAGTGATCCTTGCTGACTTATAATCCCTATCCAAAGTGTAAGAAATTAATGGCATAGGAATATTTCTATTACCATTGGCATCACGATGACTTCCATTTTTGGGCCATGCATTCAATTGGGTGATATACTCTATATGCTAATGTTACCCAAGGAAATGAGAGTCCAAGGCTCCTATCCAGTTTACATTGACTTATGACATCCAGACATCGATTCAACAGCATTGATTCAACTATGAAAAAATTAGCCCAAAATTAATTCTACTTAAACCAACTTAATCAGAATGAGTCTATGCAGTCATTTATATCTAACTTTAAATTTATTAATTTAATTGAAAAAGGATGGAATTGATTATGGCACAATTTAGATGTTTTGTAGCATGGCAAGAGATCATGGAATATGCCAAATGATGACTTTATATTGATTTTTAGGTTATGCGTATCATAAATGGCATCTTAATTTCATTAATGAGACAATCTCCAGTGGATACAGCAAGCAGACTATACATAAAATACTTAGGAAAATAGGTAATTTAGATTAATTGCCAGATAAAAGTAATTTTATTTAGAGGACAAAGTTCAGATATAGTTATTGTAAAAATAATTTAGTTTACTTCTCCAATAATTGTAATAGTATATACAAGCACTTTTAAATGCTGGTTGAAAAAGCTGTTAATAGCAAGCAATCAAAATGAGTTAATCCAGGCTAAGCACTTTTGAGGTGTTATCTCTCATAGTCATAGTTATTGCTAAATTGAAAGTTCACATTTCTCTTAAGTTGGAGTTCAAATCTTATTTAAAGGTTCATACTTCCCTTTCTATTTTGATGAATCCTCTGGACTGCTCTAGATTTATTGAGTACCATCTTCAAGGTCATCAATTCACTACATTTCCCAGTTCAATGCTTTTGTCCATCACTGATCAGCAGATTTTATTTCATATTGCAGACAAATCCATTATTTGCTATTCTTCAGGAACTGCCACTCTGGAGGCCATTTCAGTCAGTGCAACTGAGGAAAATGAAGTCCAATGTATTCCCCCTATATCATGATCATCTGAAATACTGGTACAAAATGTTTTAGTCAATAATCAGGAAAATTCGAATCTATTTTTTTTAATTAATTCAAATTTTTCCTTTTTATATCATTTCATATTTTTTATTACGGAATTTTAGGATCAATGTCTCATGGCTTCACAAGGTTCTCATTGGTGATGATGAATTTTCTCTCTGATCTGTATGTGCATACTCATCTTTATTGGTTAGTTTGCTTTAGAGCAGAAAATGCCAATATTTTTCTAATCACTAGTAATTTTTTAATCTTATTTGACTACAATCTGTTAAATTAATCTGCCCTAATGACTTAATTGCCATTTTATTTAAATAGAAATTCATTTCCATTCTACTATAGTTTAAAAATAACTTTAAAAGAAAGTAAATTAACTTTTATTATTATTTCTTTTCTTAAAATAGAATTTTTTGTTTTTGGAATTTAAAACATTTCCTTATCACTTTCTTTTAACTTTAAATAATTATTTAATATATCTACCATCTGTGCATTTTATATATTTATTACTTGATATTTTTTCCCCTTTTATTTATCAATTTAAATAAATTTTATTTTTGATTTTTGCATATTTTCATTTGAGAGAATGTAATGGCATACATGTATATCGTTACATTATATATATTGAACCGTATTAAAATACATAGAGTTCATGAGTATTGTAGCATTAGTAATATTTAAAAACAGAAGTAAAATTTAAAAATCGTCAATAGACACAATTTAGTTGTCTTTTGTTACTATAATTTTATTTTTAGATATGTACCATGAAAGTTATTTGTATTTGATATGACGTATTTAATTAAAGTTAAAATTGGAAAGAATAGAAATACATACAGATTGTTTATACAGATAAACAAAGAAAAAATTATAAATGCAAGAAATTACAATCAGAGAAAAACCTTTTGCATGATAATTAAAAATGGATGAAATAATTTATATAAAAAAGACTGCAACTAAAAAAAATAAATGTACAAGATTATCAACTTGTATTCTGATAACAAAAAAGATAAAAATGTAAGCACAGAAATATCAAAACTGGTCAGTAGTATAAAAGGAAGAAGACTATTGTGAAATGGGTGTTGTCTTGTTTCTTTGGATGGTCCTGGGAGAAAAACCACCTCAGAAGCACTCTTTGCTGAAATAATTTGTCATGTGGAAGTGGAAATTGGAGCATTCACAGACACCTTCTTTTGTCATAAAGAGGTCACTCCAAAAAGCCTTTGAGTCCAGCCTTATTAAAGACCAGGAATATGAAAATGTCAGCAGAAGAAATTAAGACCAGTGAGTTCTTTCATCACAAAGAAATACATGTATGCTATCTTAATCTACAATCTATGTAAACCCCACATAACTAACCTATTATTGATACCCTAACTTATGTGTAATTAAATGTTTGCAAACTAAATTTAGCCATAAACTTTAACTATAAATTTCAAACACTGATAAAGAGACATTCATATTTTTTTGCATGGATTCTCAAAGAACTTAAAAGAAGTGGAATATTAGCTGTTGAATTATTTGATTAGTATTGTCTGGATGAGCATGGGTATATTCTTTCCATTTTATTAATATTTTAATTTGTTGTAATAAAATATTATTTTTAATGTCAATTTTTCTTTATATGCCCTTAATTTTAACTTATTAGATTTTATTATTAAAAAGATTGTTTTAAGAAATGTGTAAATTACCTTTGTTAATATTCTTATTTAATAGTTATGCCCAGAGAAATTTCATATAAAAGATTTAAGTGATAAGAAAACAAAATCACGATATTATTTTAGTTATTGTTTTTGAATTGATGATGCGATGCAATGAATATTAGCGGGTCTACAGACCCTGGTGCCATTTTAAATAAACAAAAAACTCATTCCACCAGCAGTGAAAATCATAATAAAATATTAGATCCATTAATCAGGAAATATAATTATTTTTTTTATAGTTTGATTAAATAGCACTTTATAGTGTGCACTATAAGACCTAAATTAAACTTAAAATATTACAATATATTTATATTCATAGTATTATTTCTGGGAGCTGCTATGTAAAAAAATATAATAGCTACATAGCTGACATTTCAGTACAATAAGAAATACTTTCCTCAGAGCTTCTTCTTTTTCTAATTATAACAATGTGTGTAGTGAGATCTAAAATCATTATTTCTTCCTTTGTTATTTTCTCCTCATTTTCAAATTCACCTTGGTTGAGACATTGTAAAAGATATTTTATCCTCCAATTGATTTTTTCAAATATTGTTAATTTTTTCATTTATGCTTAGTATTTTTAAAAAAATCTCTATAGCTTATCTCTATAGCTTCCCTTAGCAGTCTCCTATCATATTGTTCAATTTTTACCAGTATGAATGAAAAGTGTGAATTGAAGAAAATTAACCATATTTGGAAAAAGCTATTGGAGAATAAAATATTTTTCAAAACTTCTCAATCAATAAAATTTGAGAATGAAAAAAAAAACAATAAAGGAAAAAATAATTTTAAATCTTACTACACACATTCTTATGATTTGGGAAAGAAGAAAACCTGAGAAGTTACTTTTTATTAGACTGAAACATCATATATTTATCTATTATGTTTTTACTACATGGAAACTCTCAAAAATAATACTATGAGTTCATCATTTGTCCATGAGAATATTAAAATTAATATATATATATTGAAGCTATATATGTGCATATATATATATTTAATGTTTGCATATAAAAAAATTATGAATAAAATTTAAGTTCAAAAGTTTAATAAATAAATAAAAATTAAATGTATAGTGTAAATGCACAGATAGGGATATATGGTATAATTAATTACATAGTTATTTTGTGTTAAATACAAAATATTTTTCTAAAATTTAAAAAAGATAATAGATTCTAAATTTAACTTAAAAGTAGTTTGGAAAAAAAAGGTAGAAATGCCATTCTAGGAAAAGTAATGTAAACAGATACTAAATTAAAATTTAGTTGATGAACAATTATAATAATTTAATTAAAAAAACTGTCAGTCCTGTTCAAAAATAAGAGCATACAAATAGGGATTGGGCAAATAAATTCAAATCTCAATGAAGGTAATAGTTATCTACACCCAATAGATCAAACGATCTAAATGACAAGAGATTAATCCAAATTTAGCAGATAACTCCAAATCACATAAATAGTGCTGGAATTTATGTTCAAGACTATTATTCTATCTTGAGCCTGCCAGTGAATATTATTCTGCCAGTATTATTATTCTGCTTTTGCTAATTCTTATTTGATAGTTCCAGCAAGTCTATCATAAAAGAGTAGAGAAGCCATTATCTGCCTTGCTCTGTCAAGGTAGCAGAGGGCAGGCTGATGACCCATTTCTGAGCCATGTCAAAGAGGGTGTTAACAGCTGAAGAAACCATCCAAATGTGTGTTTTCTATGTACCCATCTTAGAAGAGGAAAAGTCTAATCTTCAGTCCTACAGGAAGAACCAGTTACCAAAGAAAGACCTAATTAATATGTACATATCCAAAATGAATATGAAATAGTGATTTAGACCTTCATCCATCATAACTATGATTTTAAAAAATTAACATCACAAATACCTAAAGACTGAACATGAATTGTTAAGCAGAAAGAATAAGTATAACTTTAAACTAATACTTAATTAATTATTATTTCAAATTTAATGAAATATATTAATGAATAGTTATGTGATTAATCTCTTCACAAGCAGGTATGGCAAGAGATTGTAGTTTGTTCTATTTAAATATCATGGTACAATTTAGTCTATGCTAAATGTAATAAATTAGTTTATAAAAGGCAATTAGTTTGTAATAAGAGTCTCTTACAATGCTATTAAAAGGTGCATATTAGTTATATTATTTCCACTTTATTTAATATTTTGTGAGTGGAGGACAATCATGCTGCATAGACGAGCTAAATTGGGGTTTTATTAAGTAAATGTAAGTTAGCTAAGTAGTCTTGTATTTGGATTATTATTATTGATAAGAATATATGATTAGTAACCATCAATTCAGGTTATGAGTTACATCTGATTTTCATTCATATGCAACATGTTAGTATTTGATGATTGTAATATCATTTGTGACTGCCAATCCCTTACAATCATTATTTCATTTACTCTGTAATGTGTGGTAGATGATAATTTTTTACCACATGCCATCCAATTTTCTTTCATACACATTGGGTAGTGATATGTATGTGATTGCCTGTCACTGTATGGGATATACACTATAGAAGTTTAATTCCTACTGTAGGCATATTATATCTTTATATAAGCATTCTTATATAACTATTGTAGTACAGATGTGAATTCCTGTATTTTAAAAATAGTTTATTACCTATTGCACACTAATAACATAACCTGCAATTGATCACAACAGTCAAGCAATAGGATCAGCCTTAATTAATAAGCTTCTGCCAGTTAGCCTATGCACAGTGCATATGTGGATAGTAGAGAGCAGTTAGGTATCTATGCAGTACATTGGAATCTATTCAGACAATTAATATTAATAGTAGAAAATAGTAATTATTTTAAAATATTGAATCATTACACCCCATGTACTATATCTATGCATAAGCTAAATGAAAATAATAGTTAAAATAAAATTTAGAAAAGTTTATTTACTTTAAGTTAATTTATAAATCAATTGACTAAAGTCATGCCAATGTATGTTTTGTGTTATATATACATGAATAAATAGTGTTTTTTTTTCATTTTTTTTTCACGTGTGATAGCATCGGTCTGGAAGCGAACCTGCTAACCTGGGACAACTGCTTGTAAGGTGGCTGTGCTGACCTCTCGACCACCAATGCTTTTGTAATCTTTATTTGCAATCAACAATTTAGGTAATTAGTTAAGAGTTTCTTGTTTTTTCCTGATCTTAGCAGGATTTAAAAGAATGTGGAATGCACGTGTAGATTGCCTTTGGGTGATTTTCATGTGGGTTGTGCAATTCTGACAGTTACAATATATTCAAGTTGTTTATGAATACACCCTTTCAGTTTAGATCAATCATACCAGAATTATGTATCAGTCAAGAGCTATAGACCAAAATCTCTCACTATGGATGCATTTTGAAATATCTATTTCATTTGTTTAATTGAGTTAAGATATACATAGTACATGTTATAATTTAACTTCTTATAACTATTTTTAAAAATATATTTAAATTTAATTTTATGTATATATCTTAAAATATATTTCAAATGTCTATTTTATTCACATGACCAAAGATAAATGAAAGAGATAGTCATGTACCAGATAAATTTGGGATTAATCAAATCTTTCATATTTGCAATACATTCTTTTTTAAGCTAATTATTAAGTTGGAGCTAATATTCAGTCTAAAATATATTAAAATAATCTCTCTCATTACATATGTATTTCAAACAAAAATTTAACAAAATAACAGTTTTTAAATTCATTCATGTGTTTGCTATTACTAAAATTAAGCAAAAGCGTAATTAAATGATCTTGAAAGTATATGTTTTATATAAACATCACAAATGAAATGATATGGCTTTCATTGAAGATAGTTAAGATAGCAGTTATGCTTAAAAAATATGAAATAATATATTAATCATGTAGATATTTGTAAAACAATGAACACAAAAATCTGGATAAGGAAGTGGAAAATGTTTGAAAAAATAAATAAATAAAAATTGTTACAACTAAATGGGCTCTATACAAAAAATTTATATCATCAGATGTGCTTGAATTTGAGATAAAGTAAAATGGTAAAATAATTTTCTAATAAATAGTCTATTCCGTTAAATTATAAGTGCTAGGAATGCTTAAATAAGAAAAGCTTAAGTTTCAACATTTGTTATAATATTATGCTAAGCTATCTTGGTCTGATATCAACTTCATAGCAATGATTCATGGATGGCAGAGTGGGAAATATAAATATGATATAAATTTATGTAAAAGAGTTAAATCACACACTTTTTAGAGAAGGGGGCAGGATTCCTTTTTATTTACAGAATTAGGACTATTAGCGATGTGCCCTGCTTCCTTTATTTTGTGCTTAGAATAATTTATCTTAATGCACATGATACTGGTTTATGTAGGTTCAAATATATGGCCAAATTTAATGCTTTATGAATTTTTGGTCTAAATTGCTTTTAGCTATACATTTGAATCTATATCAATCATCATCATGTGTGCATTGACGGAAATGATTCTAAGCACAAAATAAAAGAGACATGGCACATTACTAATAATCCTAACTCTATAAATAAAAAGAAATCCTGCTTTCTTCTCTCTAAAAAGAGAGTAACTTAACTCATTTGTGTAAATTTACTTCATATTTACATTTCCCACCCTCCTGTCCACCAGTCATTGCTATGCATATTATATCAAGCCAAGATGTCGATAAGGGCTTAGCATAATTTTATAACCTATGTTGAATATTTAAGCTTTTCTTATCTAAGCATTGTTAGCAATTAATTGAATTATAATTTGTCTAAGAAAGTTATAAATAATATATTGTACCCCCCTCCCCCCAAACAATCTCTCATAGAGAAACAATAAAGGAAACTATCCTCACCAGGCTCATTAGTTGCAGGATAATGAAAGTTCGAATAATTTTTTTTTCATATGTCAAAGCATCAGCAGGGAAGCGAACCCGCAAACCGAAACAACCGCTTGTAAGGCTACTGAGCTGACCACTCGACCACCAATGCTTGACTATTCTTTTTTTCATTTTTTAGATGATAATAACTAATTAACTATGATTTATAAGAAAAATCATGTCTCCTGAATTTTTTTTACTAAGTCTGAATTCATATCCCAGAGTGAAATTCTTTTTGAAGATGCTTAGGATTAAGATGAGGAAACAGATATCTATGATTGTTGTCTAAAATTAACTGATATTGTATGTATTAAGTTCTTTTCAGCAAATACTTAATGTATGAGAGAGAAAAAGAGAGAGAGAGAGAGAGAGAGAAAGAGGGAAAGTCCGAGAAAGAATGTATGAGAGAGAAAAAGAGAGAGAGAGAGAGAGAGAGAAAGAGGGAAAGTCCGAGAAAGAAATTTAAAGGGGTGCAAAAATAGAAAATTAATCAATAGAGTATGGTAAACCGAAAAATAGAATAGACAAAAAATATTTATTGAAAAAAGTATTAATTTAAAAAAAGAGATTTTGTGTTATATATATATTTTGAAAAATAAAAAAAAAGTATTGTTTATTAAAAAGAGTATCATAGTATATTAGTTGATGTGTTTGCTTGTCAGGACTACAATTTGAGGTTTGAATTCAAGTGGGGTTAAATATTTCTTTAATAATAATGATTTTCAGGAAAGTTTAGGATTTCTATCAAATCGTAAACATATTATCTAATCATCTAATTATTGATTATAAAATGAAAATTTAGCGATTTGTTACTAAAAGATAAAAAAATAAATAAAGAAAATGTAGTCCAGCGTCCCTTCATCACTGTTTTACTGTAGACAGGTTTTTGATTTGCTGTAAAATGTTTAAAACGATTTAATTTTTCTTATATATAAAAAATTGTGTAGATCTTTCTAATATAATTAGTAATACGGATTTTATTGTAGTTTTTTTGCTTCTCCATTTTCAAAGTAAATAAACAATTTTAAAAAACAACAGTGATAAGAATGCTATTAACTAAAAAAAAAAAGATAAATTGATTTGAAAAAAATAATCTGGAACAATTACTGAAACATGTTTGCGGACAATTGATGCCAATCTTATATAAATAAATATACGCAACATATGTATGCCCATATACTTTAAAATGTGTGCGTATGTTTAAAAAAAATGGGGAGGGGGGACTTTTTTAAAAAAGGCTGATTTAAGCCATAGAATAAGAAAATGAATGTTTCATTAGTTCTTATCATTACTGCTATTCTAACTGCTATTATTATTACTATTTAATAGCTAGACTTTTAAGTCAAATCAACTTCGAGCTTTTTCTTATTGACAGAACTCCATCAGAAGGACTTTTGATTTAAGCAATCAGAATTCCTCCAGTCTTTTCACTATGACCACCTTTTATATAAAAACAGACATTAATCTTTTAACAGTTAAGCCACTAAATTACCTTGGGTGAAATTGAAAAGTCAACACAAGAGTCAAGAATACTTAGAATTTTGCAGATAACATAAATAGCATATTCTTCTCGAATATAGATTAGGATAACTCAGTCAAGAATACTAAATATTATTATAAATTAATGTTTAAATAATAATATAAATAGTAGTTTTAATAAAATCATAAATATAAAAATGTAATAAAATTATATAATATATATTCACATATATGTTTAACTATTTTTAAATCTGTCATGATTGACACTCGGAGTTTAAATTCAGACGAAACTTTTCTATGTGGCTAATAATTTTCCAAGTAACTTCACTATTTAGAAAACTAACCCATGGCCAATCTAGAGATCCATCCAATAATTAAACAATAAATAGGTTTATGATAAGCAGGGCTTCTGGTAAAGAACTGATTAAAAAAAAATTAGTTGGAATATGCTACAAACTTCACCTGAAATGAGAGAGGTATTAAATAGCTATAAGTGCCTAGCTATTGTTTTATAATTTTTTTTTTATTTACTACATAATAAATTTTTTCCAAGTTCATTTCAAATATTATTTAGGGAATGACCTTTTTTTTTTCTAATCAAATATTGCACGAGTTTTGATTTATCTTTTGAAAACATTGAACATATACAGATTTAAATAATATTGATTAAAAAACAAACTTGAAACATATATGTTATATATAACTCACTGAGTGACTATAAGTTGTTTTCAAAGACATACATAATAAAAGAGAGTAATCTGGTGTACAGTGCTAGTGAAGGGATATAATTTGGTGGAACTGAGTGTGGGTTTGTATATGTGAGTGCGTTAATATATTATTTACATTAATGCTATAAGAATCTCATTAAACATAGATAAATAATTTGTATCTTAATACACTAAAATATTAAGACAGTTTAAGCAATGCAAATTATTGCTAATAGAGATCAAATATTATCATTTATAATTTCAAGGATTATGATGAATAGATTGCTTGCAGCCATAGATGAATGGTTATTAAAATTTTGGTGTAATTTTGAAAAATCAAAAAAACTATACACATAGTTACAAAAAAATTACATGAGTAAAATAGTAACTTATATATTAAACCACTAAACCTCATATGATCACTATTTCCTATGCTCACATAAGATGTTATCACAAAGAAAAAAATTATTCTTACAATAGTGTCACTCGATGCATGCCAGAGTAATCAATGAATGCAAGAAGGTTTATGCATAAAATCCCAATCTAGTGCCTACTCATCCAACATCCCCAGACTAGTTTCTAGCTTGTTTTCATTTTGGACTCATAGCTTTTTAGTTAGCTAAAAAGGCAGAAGATTTATGTACAGTGCTAAAAGATCCAAAGCTTCTCATTAATGAAAGCCACAAGCTATAAACTAGTCTAGGGATATTGAATAAGAAGACACTAGATAGGAATGTTATGCACAAACATTCTTGCATCCATTGATTACTCTGGATTACTTTGAGTGGCAGTTTGTCTATATATTGCCTTTATTGATTTGATCAAGTCATTTGATTCAGTTAATAAAAACTAGTCTATGGTTTCTACATAAAGCAATAAGAGGAAGTTTTATCATTAAATACGAAAAGTTTGAGGCATTGCAAATAAAAACTGATGTTATATTTACTTATAAATGCGTTGGTGCAGACTTAAATAATATTCACAAAATTAGAAAAATGTGCTAGAAAGATTAACAAATTAAGTGCTGAAATTTTAGATAATTAAATGTTTAGATTTAATAAATATTTCTAAAATAACAGAATATAACACTGAATGAAATTATTGATGTTAAAATATTAATAATATTTTATTGATCTAATAATGTTTATTGACAAATATCTATTGCTCTAGTAAAGTTTGCTAATAAATAGATAAGTGTATTTCATTTATTTGTTTATAATAAATTGATGTTAAACATTTATTATTATTATTAGTAGTAGTAGTATTATCATCATCATCATCATCATTATTATTATTATTATTATTATTATTATTATTATTATTATTATTTTTTTTTATATTTCAAAATGAATATACCTTCATGTGCATTGAGAGAAAAATACTATAGGATCTCTTCTGATTGTTTATGGTACTATGGAGCAGCCCTGGAAATCAACTACAAGTACAAGAAGAAATGCACTGTGGAAAGTTTTGACATCGTAGGAGAAGATGGATAAATATCAGTAAATTAAAATGGGAGATCAACCCATAAAATTTTCAGTGTAGTGCAAGATCAGTTGTGTTTTTATCTAAAGTCATCATTTTTGTACCTTCCTACCTGAGAATGATAGGATAGAAAAATATTATCTAAAAGTCTACCTTTGACTGAGTTAGGTCTCCACTCCATGTCAATGGCAGTGATGGATATATTTTAAACTAAAATATATATATATGAAAACAAGCATTAAAAAACAAAAATTCAGTTTAAAAAATTTGAAATTTGCAATATTGAAATTTTAGAATATCCAACTAAATTTGTTTAAAGGGTCAAATGGATAAATTGCATTTCTCCAATTTCAAAGAAATATGCTTTTAATATGTGTTCCAATAAAATTTTGAGGGATCATCACAGCTTATCCAGTAAAGGAAGCTTTTGGTGAATATTGTTATTGAATAGAAACAATTGAAATAATTTTTTTAAAATATCCTAAACAGAAAAGTAATGTAGTGATCATAGGGATTAAATACTTGTCTTGACAAGAATTACTTGAAGATTTTATGTGATTATAGGTATGACTATCAAAAGAATTAAGGAGATTAAAGTAATTCAAAATCTACATTTAAATTAATGAATGTTTATTAATAGAAACTCTAAGATTATATGGTGAATGAATAAATAAAACAAAATTTTATAAGAATGAAATTAATTTAGTAATAGATCATTGATAGTTGAAGTATTATAAAAATTATATATTATATTTTAA
Organism: Epiperipatus broadwayi; assembly: GCA_028023455.1. Classification (NCBI taxonomy): domain Eukaryota; kingdom Metazoa; phylum Onychophora; class Udeonychophora; order Euonychophora; family Peripatidae; genus Epiperipatus; species Epiperipatus broadwayi. The sequence goes on along the minus strand of JAQFVV010002103.1, from coordinate 4,142 downwards.
AACTTTAGTAGTCAATATTTAAATCCCTGAGTAAATATATATTTACATTGATTATTTATTTTAATTGGATATTGAGTGAGTGTTTTAATGAGGATTAGAGTCTTATAAAGACACAGCCATATCTGAATGCATTTTCAATACACATAAATGCAACCAGAAGTGTTGCTTTTATTTCTCTGCTCTGCCTGTCATTTTAGAACACAGTTAACCTCTTACTTCCTGAGTCTCTTCCAAAAAGTACCAGATACAAGATTGCAATTTGGCTTACCAATGTGTTGGTTATTGATCAGTAAAAAAAGATTTAGATCAATCATCTAGAGTTTAAGTGCTGTTGTCTGATTCTTTACAGTTTCATTTAGATTGAGACATTACTATATATATATATGTGTGTGTGTATGTGTGTGTAGAAAGAGAGGCAGAAACAAAAACAAAAAAAGAAAGCAAAAGAATAAAAGTTTAAGGAAATGATAATTAATTCAGGAAATTACTTGAAAATGCTTTAATGTTATAACTAAACTTAGAATTTTTGTTTTATGTAGCAGATCCAAAATCAAGATCAGTTAACTATCCAATATTGGTTGGCAACTGGGTATCTAACTATTCTTCAACAAAATGTCTTACAAAATGAAAGTTCTTTTAAAAAGCTCTCATTATCTTCCAGTTGATGATTCTGTATGAGAAATGTTTTATTTTTGATTGTTATTCTACAAAACATCTTTGAAGAGGCTTTTGCCCTATAGTGAGCTGTTTAAAGATTGTTTTATTTATATCAGAAACATGATATTAAAATTGCAAAAACTATTTAATAAGTCTATTCATATAATTATTAATATCACTAAATCAATAATATATTTTTTAAAATTTATTGTATAAATGTTAAATTGTATATTCGAAATTTAATTTTTTTTTAAAAAGTATATTCATTTCAAAATTTACTTGCAATATTAAAACAAAAGAATAATGAATTATGATAAATCAATAAAATGTTTTTCATAAAAAATTGCCTTTTTAGTTGTAAATTAATATAAAAATATCAATAAAATGTTAAAATAGAATTATATAAATAAAACGCTTCATGTTTGACAATCTCAGAGAATTAAATTTGCCTTCTGAATGAAGTTTTTTTTAAACGTGAATAGATTGTTGTTTTACAAAAAATATTCTCCGAATATAAATAAATTTCAGTTGATCCAGACACATCCCTGTATTTAAAAATGATTTAGTTTACACTCTTAAGTATGTTCACCTTTTGCATTTTTATTAATTTAAATACAACTTGTAATTATTGTTGTTATTATTAAATGCTATCAAAGTGATATGGAATCCTAGTGCTAACATGAAAACGTACTTTATAATATATTTGACTTTTCAAGTTTCTAATTGGAACATTCATAATTTTGGTGATTGTCGACCTTTCTTATTACTGGTTTACCTTTTTTATATTACTAGCTATCTCTCCAAGCACTATAACTTTCCTCATTGATATAGAGGCTTATAATAATTGTAATTCAGTCCTGTGTATTCAAAGCAAAATTTGAGACATAATGTGGTCAAATATTTATTTGTTTATTTTACTTCCTGGTCATGAATATTTTTTATGAATTTATTTTTTAAAATATATTCTTACATCTTATGATATCAAAATCACAATTTTTATTACAAACTTTGAAAATGAGTTTTTAATAGAATATAAATTGTTTAAGATTATTCTAGTAACAGATTGAACATGTACTTACTTAAAATGAAATTGAAAGAAGTCTTTTTAAATTATAATACTTAGCAGAGAATTGAGTTCGGAACCTTCAGCTCTCAGTTCATGACTATGTTGCTGTGCTAAACTGAACAAAACAAAAGATAACGAATGGACTTGCTCTTCATCAAGTGAGATACATATACAGTTAGCTCTTCTGCTGATAAGCATCTATGCTTAAGCACCGCCCTAAGAAAAGTTAATAATGAATGTCTTTATTGAAACTTAGCACTTTCAAAGACAAAATATGTCCTCATATTCATAACATTGAGATCTGCATAATTTGGACTTACTTGTATCTATATATGTAGGCAGTACATTTATTTAAATATATACTAATAATATTTCCCATTTTTTCAAAAGGGGAAAACAGGGATTCACGTGTATCTATGTATAGGCAGTACATTTATTTAAATATATGCTAATATTATTGACCATTTCTTTAAAAGGGAGAAGCAGGATGGTTTTGTTAGCAATAAACAACATCTCTTTGATTTTCTGCTTAGAGTCACATTACTCAATGCATGTGATTTTGGAAGCTATGGGCTCAAATATTTGGCTCATTGTATTTTGGTGATCAAGGAAGATAAACTTATGTTTGGAAAATCAAAGAGACATGGCATTTAGTTAACAACTCTAATGCCACATATAAGAAGGAATCTTCACCCCCCCCCCCTTTTTGAAAAAATGGGGAAATATGATTTTTGCATATTTTAAATAAATTTACTACCTATATATAGATATATGTGAACCCAAATTACACATATCACAATGCCATGAATATGATAGCATAATTTGCCATCAAAAGTGTAAGCTTTAATCAAGACTTATTCATTATTACTTTTCTTAGGACAGTTCTTAAATGCAGATACTTTTAAATTACAGTAGGAAAAAAGAGTTTGTTACATTTCTTAAAAAAATACTATAATAAACAAAATAGAGGAACATAAATTCGTATAAGAGTTTATTGTTTATAAATGAGTTGGAAAATAATTGTTGTGGGAATCATCACATATTTTTATGATTGAACAATGGAGTCTTCCATAGCATTATAAAAGCTTTATTTTTATGTAATACTGGACATACAATTTATTATTTTATGTGGTACTGTTGGTAATAATTGATTTCATCTTACATCTATCAGATTTTTAGTGATGCTACTTGGATAAATGCTTAATAAATAACTATCAGCAACATTAGTTTGTTGCAGGTTTCTTCTCACTTCTCCAGTCTTTTTGAATGATAATGTAAAAATTATATTATTATTATAATATTAAAATTCATCATTATTTTATTGATCTAAATATTTTATATTATAATTTGTTTTTCCAATTTTCTCTAACTTTAAAATCATCAACAGAATTTGCATTGGCTTAACATTTTCATCAAATCAATATTTTCTTTTGACTTTTTACTAACATTAATTCTATTTTTAATGTTTTTAACTTCTACTGTTTAGATGTTTTTATGAATATTTTCTTTTTATTGTCACTTAATGACTTTTTGGTTAAGAGCTTTAGGTCACTTGTTGTTACATAGTCATATTATTAAAATTCTTAATATTTTTTAATAATAGTGATTACTTTTAAATTCTCCTCCTTAATTTGATCACTTTTATTTCTAATATTCATTTAAATTGATCATTCTTTATTTCATTTTTTCTTTAATGAACAGTGTAATATTTTTATCTCATTTTCTCCAATCCTATGAAAAATACTCATTTTATGACTGATGAATTGTTTTTGAGTTTTAATATGTTGTCATCTTACTATTAAACTTTACTTTTGTTATTTTTTTACACATAGACTTTCTATTTTGATTCTATCCTAAATAAAAAGACTTTTTTTAAAACTTAATTATTATTTTCTTTTTTATTTTATTTTACTCTCACATTTTGTTAGATTACATATGTGACTTCAATTTGAATAAAGTTATTGCAAGATAAAACAATTGTTATAAATATAGTTATGATTTAAATTAATTTAAATATAACTAAAAAATAAAAAATAATAATAAAAGCTAAATTTTTTTAAGAAAATAAAAAAAAACAGAGCTTACTTTTTATGTTGGCTATAAAAATAGCTAGAAGAGAACACCATTTTTTTTTGTTTCCCATGAAATAAGTTTAAGTCATTTAAAAAAAACATATAATTACAAAAATAAAATATATTTTAATATTTTCAATCTGCAGCAGCTATAACTAGTATGTAATATATATAAAAAAAAAGGTCGTGGTTGGCAGACTGTACTGTCGCCGCTAGAGGCGCTGTTTCTGTGTTTTCACACAGAACATACAGGGTAGGGGCCTCAAAAGCAGACGATGCTTTTTCTGCCGATAGGTGGCGCTGTTCACCATGCGTACGCACAGGAACCTTCCACAAGCTGGCTGGCA
>JAQFVV010002102.1:0-35067 GCA_028023455.1 Epiperipatus broadwayi | reverse complement strand
ATATAATTCTTTAATCAATAACTCTTCACCATAATCTTTTTAAAAACTTTTATTTTCATCATATATATTTAAATCCATCCAAAATCTCCATATTCCAACGTTTCGATTGTTTTATAAATTACAATCATTTTCAAGGCAAAACTACAAAATACACAGAACAATTGAATAAATAAAAAAATACATCATATTACATTACATAAATACAATTAACTGTATTATAACAATTCAAAATACATAATCATACCTATTATACCATTAAATAATACATTTACTTTCTATTTTTTTTTTATCCATTTTTTATTATTAACTCCTATTATAAATCAATTTCTATAAATTATTATCAAACATTAAATAAAACAATCTTAAATATTACCTATACACTTCTATTTCATTTATATCAAATTATATTTTTATATTTTACCAATGCCATTTTTACCAATTCCATTTCAACTAAATACCTTAAATCATTTAAACATTCTTCTATTTAACTACTTTCATAGATCTTATTTTTTTAAAAACCCATTGTTTAATACATTCCTTTTAACACCTCTATACACCATTTATTTTATTTAACACTGGATTTAATTTTTTTATATAATTACATTCTTTAATTATTCTTTCTTTATAATTCCTAACCTTTTCTATCATTTTTATACTAAAATTCCTATGTTTATATTTTTCTCTATGAATAAAAACACTAGAATTCTTATCTTTTAAATGTTGTTTAAATCTAGTTCTTAATGTATTCTTAGTTGTTCCCACATATGATACATTATTTCCTTCTTTTTTACAATCTTCACAGATAATAATATATATCCCATTCATTTTATCTTGTTCACAATTTATACCATTATTATTATTTATTAAATTTCCTAAACTACATTTTTTCTTATATACAGGTTTAACTAATAAATCAATCTTATATTTATATTTTAAATTAATATTTTTCATAATTTTTTTAATTTCTTTAAAAACCTCTTTTGACACATTATAACTATTATAAATTACTTTATTATCTATATTATGACTACAATTTTTATTATAATTATTTTTCCTTTTATATAATGATTATTACAATTTTTCTTTATTATTTTACTAATATTTTTCTTATTAAATAAATTATTAATAATTTTTTCCGGATATTCATTCTTTAAAAATTCTATTTTAATTTTATTTAATTCTTTATTCAAACCTACATTATTGGAACACAAATTAACTGCTCTATTAATTCTATTATTTACAATATTAATTTTATGTTCATATTCAAAATCTGAATACCAATTACTAAGCAACCCATGAAAAGTATTTTTTCTATATACTACTGTGTCAATTTTTGTAAATCCATTATCATAATATTTTTTTATATTTACATCCATGTAATTAATCATATTATTATCTTCTTTTTGTATAGTAAATTTAATATTATCTTCAATTGAATTAATATATCTACAGAAATTCACTCCTTTACTATTATTTCCATTAAAAATAAGAAAATAATCATCTATATATCTTACCCACCAAATTGCTTTAAATTTAGTCTCCTCAAAATATAAATTTTCAAAATTACTCATGTATATATTAGCCATTAAACCACTAAGACTATTCCCCATGCTTAAACCACTATTTTGTTTATAAAAATTATCTTTATATTTAAAAACAATGTTTGGTACAACATGCATCAAAAATTTTAATTAATAAACTATATTCAATGTTAAAACTTTTTTCTCTATCTTCACTATACATTTTTAATATTATATCTAAAGCTTTTTCTGGTTCAATATTGGTATACATACTTTCAATATCTAATTTAATAAAATATATATTCTTATATTTATTACTTTTATTTAAAAACTCATTTAATTTAATTACAAATTCCTTAGAATTTTTAACATTATGACAACTCTCATAAAATCCATATTTTTTAAATATTTTATTATATAACCATTTTGACAAACTATCATAATATGCTTCAACTCCACAAATAATTGGTCTTAATGGTATATCTATTTTATGTACCTTGGGTATACCGTAAATAATAGCATCCTTATAATCCATTTTTTTTAAACTCATCATATCTATATTACCAATATAGTTCATATTAAATAAAACAGTAACTATTTCATTAATACTTTTTTTATTTTATCAAAATATTCTTTTTTATTAATTTTTCTAAAATAATTACCCTCTAATAATTTATTCATTTTTATTTCATATTCATATTTTTCCATAATAATCATACTTGTTGTCTTATCACCTCTTAAAAATACCAAGTTTTTATATTTACATTTAATACTATTAATTAAATTCCATTCCCTTAAATAATCATATTTATAATTAATTATACCATTTTTTAAATTATATATCAAACAATCCATTTTATATTTAAATTCCTTCATCATTAATTCTCCATAACCAACCAAACCATCTACATCATTTTTATTCTCATTAAACTTATATTCATTCTTTATTTTATCTATTAACAAAGAATTTTTAGATTCTATTTCAAAAATATTTCTATCATTATTAATATACCTATTTGGAATATATCTTAATCCTCTTTCTAATAATTTCATCTTCTCATAATTAAACTCTACTTTTGTTAAATTAATAATAAAATTATCTTTATTAATCCTATTACCACATATATTATCTTCATGATAATTATTATTTCTATTTTTATTCTTTCTATCATTATATTTCATTTTTGAATTTCTATCATAAATTAAATTATATATTTTTTTATCATGCCTATTTTTAATATTCCTCTTATAATTATTAGCTTTATAAACAAAACAATATTTCAATATATTGTCTTCTTCCAAAGTAATAATCCTCTTTAATGTATCATAAATATTTCTAACCTTATCTATTAATATCTTTTTTTCTTCATATAATATTTTAACATATTTCTTCATCAATTTCCTTTGTAAAATTACCATATATTTATCACTAAACATATTTTTAAACACACTAAATCTAATAAATTTGGGAATGACATTATTACTACAACAATTTTTTATAAAATTAATATCAAATTGCCTCTTAATAATTTTCATTTTCCATTTGATCCATTCATTACAAACTTTTATTATATATTTTACCTCTTTAACATTATTAACAACCATTTTTATTCTATTAATAAACCTTCTAAAATTCCATACTTTATAATTTTCCATATTTTAACAACAACTCTAATATACAATAAATATCACATGCAATAAATAATAAATAATTATATCATAATCTCCACACACAATTATAAAATATATCCAATCATAAAAATTTAACACAATAAATCCAATATCAACCAAATATCATATCACTTATCAATCTTCTACATATTTCCATAAACATACAATAAAACATACAATTCTTTTTTCATAAATATCCATATAAATGTCCAAAAATAAAACCTATTAAAATATTATTTAAATTAAACAATCCACAATAAACGTCCTTCCATCTATATAATAATAAACATATCCTATAAAATCTTGTATATATAATGCATTATTTATCTTCCATGTATCCTCCATGTATCTTCCAATAAACCAATCTTCCATATATCATTACAAGTTTACTTGATAATTCATAACAATAAATTTCCACCATTCTTTTTAAAAATATATAGTCAATTCATATAATTCTTTAATCAATAACTCTTCACCATAATCTTTTTAAAAACTAAATTACAATCATTTTCAAGGCAAAACTACAAAATACACAGAACAATTGAATAAATAAAAAAATATATCATATTACATTACATAAATACAATTAACTGTATTATAACAATTCAAAATACATAATCATACCTATTATACCATTAAATAATACATTTACTTTCTATTTTTTTATCCATTTTTTATTATTAACTCCTATTATAAATCAATTTCTATAAATTATTATCAAACATTAAATAAAACAATCTTAAATATTACCTATACACTTCTATTTCATTTATATCACATTATATTTTTATATTTTACCAATGCCATTTTTACCAATTCCATTTCAACTAAATACCTTAAATCATTTAAACATTCTTCTATTTAACTACTTTCATAGATCTTATTTTTTTAAAAACCCATTGTTTAATACATTCCTTTTAACACCTCTATACACCATTTATTTTATTTAACACTGGATTTAATTTTGAAAATTTATATTTTGAGGAGACTAAATTTAAAGCAATTTGGTGGGTAAGATATATAGATGATTATTTTCTTATTTTTAATGGAAATAATAGTAAAGGAGTGAATTTCTGTAGATATATTAATTCAATTGAAGATAATATTAAATTTACTATACAAAAAGAAGATAATAATATGATTAATTACATGGATGTAAATATAAAAAAATATTATAATGGATTTACAAAAATTGACATAGTAGTATATAGAAAAAATACTTTTCATGGGTTTCTTAGTAATTGGTATTCAGATTTTGAATATGAACATAAAATTAATATTGTAAATAATAGAATTAATAGAGCCGTTAATTTGTGTTCCAATAATGTAGGTTTGAATAAAGAATTAAATAAAATTAAAATAGAATTTTTAAAGAATGAATATCCGGAAAAAATTATTAATAATTTATTTAATAAGAAAAATATTAGTAAAATAATAAAGAAAAATTGTAATAATCATTATATAAAAGGAAAAAATAATTATAATAAAAATTGTAGTCATAATATAGATAATAAAGTAATTTATAATAGTTATAATGTGTCAAAAGAGGTTTTTAAAAAAATTAAAAAAATTATGAAAAATATTAATTTAAAATATAAATATAAGATTGAATTATTAGTTAAACCTGTATATAAGAAAAAATGTAGTTTAGGAAATTTAATAAATAATAATAATGGTATAAATTGTGAACAAGATAAAATGAATGGGATATATATTATTATCTGTGAAGATTGTAAAAAAGAAGGAAATAATGTATCATATGTGGGAACAACTAAGAATACATTAAGAACTAGATTTAAACAACATTTAAAAGATAAGAATTCTAGTGTTTTTATTCATAGAGAAAAATATAAACATAGGAATTTTAGTATAAAAATGATAGAAAAGGTTAGGAATTATAAAGAAAGAATAATTAAAGAATGTAATTATATAAAAAAATTAAATCCAGTGTTAAATAAAATAAATGGTGTATAGAGGTGTTAAAAGGAATGTATTAAACAATGGGTTTTTAAAAAAATAAGATCTATGAAAGTAGTTAAATAGAAGAATGTTTAAATGATTTAATGTATTTAGTTGAAATGGAATTGGTAAAAATGGCATTGGTAAAATATAAAAATATAATGTGATATAAATGAAATAGAAGTGTATAGGTAATATTTAAGATTGTTTTATTTAATGTTTGATAATAATTTATAGAAATTGATTTATAATAGGAGTTAATAATAAAAAATGGATAAAAAAAAATAGAAAGTAAATGTATTATTTAATGGTATAATAGGTATGATTATGTATTTTGAATTGTTATAATACAGTTAATTGTATTTATGTAATGTAATATGATGTATTTTTTTTATTTATTCAATTGTTCTGTGTATTTTGTAGTTTTGCCTTGAAAATGATTGTAATTTATAAAACAATCGAAACGTTGGAATATGGAGATTTTGGATGGATTTAAATATATATGATGAAAATAAAAGTTTTTAAAAAGATTATGGTGAAGAGTTATTGATTAAAGAATTATATGAATTGACTATATATTTTTAAAAAAGAATGGTGGAAATTTATTGTTATAAAAAATAACAGTAACTCTACTAAGAATAATTGCAAAAAAAGATGATTAAAAAAACGGCAGATCGCTTTATAAAAGTTTCAACTGATTCAAGCAAATCCATTAAGAAATGATATATATATATGTGTGTGTGTGTGTGTCTGCAGAAAGGAGTTTTCTATTAACTGAAAGGAGACCCTTTGATTCCTCTTGGAGGCCTTAAAGAAACCGAACAGGGCAAATTCCTAATGTCCACTCCATACGTTCTTGTCGTTGCAGCTGTTATTACTATGTGATTATCATATAGTATACGAACATGGATGGGCTGCTCACCAACACACATTAGCCAGCGTGGTGAGTTTATTGGCTTTTTACCTCTGAGTTTAAGATCGAGAAACACCATGGTCTTTCTTCTCAGTGCCTGATAAGGCAGAATGAATGTTTGTGTAAATGATAAATATTTTTCCAATACATATATACAATTATGACAGACAAAAATAAAGCATGGCCCTTATTCCCAGGAGGCTGTAAAGTCACCAACCAAGGCAGCGGTTGGTGGCCAAAGGCGGAGGGTGCTAAGAATCCCCTGATTGTGGACCCAGGCTGCCATTTGATGACGACTTTTTATTTAGATACTTACAACTGCAGATCACCTTCAAGTGAAGGAAGATTGCAAGAATTAGAAGAATTGTCTTATATTAAATGAGACATTATTGGACTTTGTGAAGTTAGAAGAAAAGGTGAAGAAACAATTGATTTAAAAAGTGGACATATACTCTATTATAAAGGCACACATATTGGAAATACAAGTGGAGTAGGATTCATTATAAATAAAAAGTGGAAGAACAATATTGTGGAGATTGATGGTGTATCGGACAGAGTTGCAAGATTAGTTATACAACTTAATAGCAGATACCAAATGCAGATAATTCAGGTTTATGCCCCAACAAGTTCTCATAGTGATGAAGTAGTAGAAGATTTTTATATGGATATACAAAAGGCTTTTGATCAGAGTAAACAACATTTTAAAATTGTTATGGGAGACTTTAATGCTAGAATTGGTAGACAAATAAAAGATGAAATTGCTGTAGGTAATTTTGGTTATGGTAATAGAAATGAGAGAGGACATAGACTTGTGGAGTTTGCAGAAAAAGAAAAACTTTATATTATGAATTCATTTTTTTGAGAAAAATGTTAAAAGGAAATGGACATGGAAGCATCCAAATGAAGGTACAGCAGAATTGGATTATATTTTGACTAACAGGAAATACATATTTCAAGATTGTAATGTTCTTAATAAATTTAACTCAGGAAGTGATCATCGATTAGTAAGGTGTAAGTTACGTGTTAATGTAAAACTAGAGAGACAAAAATTATTGAGAAAAACAATATTTACAGTTGATATTCCTAATCTTCAGAAACATTCTAATGAATTTAAATTAGAACTTACAAATAGGTTTCAAGTGTTAGGAGATTTTGAACATGCTTCAGATTTGAATGAAATTAATATGAAAATAACTGATACACTTTTAAAAACTGCAACAAAGATAGCTGGTAGAAAAAAGCAGCAATTGACTAATAAAATTTCTACTGAGACTAGAGAATTTATGAAGAAAAGAAGGAATATGAAGATATACAAAAATGATGTATTAAAAAGAATTGAATATCTCGAACTTTGTAAAATGGTACGGAAAAAGTTGAAAATGATATAAGAAAGTATAACTGTGAAATAGCAAGGAAAGCTGTAGAAGAAAATAAAAGTCGCAAGAATGTTAAACAACATTTTGGTATTGGTAGGAAATTTATATCTGCAATAAGAAAAAAAAGATGGAATTATTACTAAAAAGAGAGATGACATCATGAAATTGGTAGAAGATTTTTATCAAGAATTATATAGTAATAAAGAACAAGTACCTCCTATATCTATTACATCTTCCGAATTGCCCAGAATTTTAAATGAAAAAGTGAGACATGCAATTAAATGTATGAAGAAAGGAAAGGCTCCAGGAAATGATGGAATTATAATTGATATATTAAAAGAAGGAGGTGAAGAAATAGAAACAATTTTAGCAAAGTTATATACCAAATGTCTAAATGATAAAGATGTACCGGAAGATTGGAAGAATGCAGTAATAATATTAATATTTAAAAAAAGTGATAAAGAAGATATTAGAAATTACAGACCTATCAGCCTTTTATCAGTTTTATATAAAATTTTTACCAAGATAATTACAACTCGTCTACAGAGAACTTTGGATTTCCACCAACCAAGAGATCAAGCTGGATTTAAAAGTGGTTTTAGTACAATAGATCATATCCAGGTATTGAGAGAAGTCATAGAAAGGACAAATGAATATGAGTTGTCATTATGTTTTGGATTTGTAGATTATGAAAAGGCATTCGATTCTATACATATTTCTTCAGTGATTAAAGCATTGGATCATCAAGGTATAGATCCAGGATATTGTCATATTTTAAAGAATATTTATAAAAATGCAACAGCAACAATTAGATTGCATAATGATACTGGAAAAATCAACATTGAGAAAGGTGTAAGGCAAGGTGACTCCATATCTCCAAAACTTTTTACAGCAGTGCTGCAAGAAGTATTTTGTGGATTAAAATGGGAAACTAAAGGAATGAAAGTAAATGGAGAGTATTTAAGTCATTTAGATTTTGCAGATGATGTAGTTGTTTTTGCAAATAATGCTTCAGAGCTGCAGGAAATATTGCAGGAGTTAGCAGATGAAAGTAGAAAAGTAGGACTAAAGATAAATGTTAAAAAGACTAAAGTAATGTTTAATCGATTTGCTCAAAATATGAAAATAAAGATTGATTATGAAGAATTAGAAGAAGTTAACAGTTACAAATACCTAGGTCAGATTATTAATACAGATGGAAACATAATGGAGGAAATTAATCATAGAATTCAACTTGGTTGGAGTGCTTTTGTTAGAAATAACTTGATACTAAAAGGAAATATGCCTATGTGTTTGAAAAGAATGGTTTTTAACAAATGTGTTTTACCAGTTCTTACTTATGGATCTGAGACTTGGACACTTAATAGAAGAGCAATACAGAGACTTCAGACCACTCAAAGGAGTATGGAGAGATGTATGTTGGGAGTAACAAGAAGAGATCGAAAACGCAATGTATGGGTAAGACAACAAACAGGTGTTACTGACTTTATTGAAAAAATTAAAAGATTGAAATGGAGTTGGGCTGGACATATTGCTAGAAGAAATGATAATAGATGGACAATTGAAATTTTAAACTGGATTCCAAGAGATTGTAAAAGACCCAGAAAGAGACCACATGTGAGATGGATGGATGAAATAAGAAAATTTGCAGGGGTGTTGTGGAAAAGAGAAGCTAAAGATCGGAGAAGATGGATTAAACTTGGAGAGACCTTCATCCTGCAGTGGATTGATAATGGTTGATGATATATATATATATATATATATGTGTGTGTGTATGTATAAATAACCAATATAGAAGAATATATGGATTTCAGTAAAATATTATGAAACAGATGTAATAATGATATATAAGCTTGCATTAGCAGAGAACAATATTGACAAGTACAAACTGATAGCGGATATAAAAGAAACTTTGTTTCAACAGCAAAAATGTCGAATTTACAAAAACTAAATGGTAATAAAACAAGTCAACAAATTACTCCGTACAATAAAAACAATCTCTTTTGAAATGCCAAATATTTTAAAAGAAGAATGGAGACAATAACGAAATCCAGGAGAGAATAAAAAAGTTTCAGTAATTAGAGAAACTTGTCGATATCCTAAAAAAAATGCAGATTAAAAAATTTGAAAACTTTTTGGAGTAATTTATTAAATATTAAATGAGAAAATATATACTAGAGTATTGAATATAGACCGTAGCAATATTTAAAAAAGATGAAAAACTAGATATTAAAATTTACAAACCTCTTAGGCTTCTATTAATATTAAGTTCATTCATTAACAATTGTATACGGACAGCTTTGACTGAGACCAATAAAACAATCTAGTTTTAATTAAAAATTGTTGCAGAGTCACGATTTGCACTTAAGTATTAAGAAAAATTGTAAAACAAGAAGTAAATATAAAGAATTGTTTTTATTGAATTTATTGAATAAATAAACATTTATTTTTTGATAATAAATAAACATTTAACGGAAACATTTTCAACTTGGCATAAAATCATAAAAACTACCGAATATTAAGACCTAACCAAAAGCACTTAAGAATAGATAAATATAGATAACTAGTGGTATATAAATAATAGATGAATGATAAAAAGAACAGATCAATAAATGAACAAGTAAATTCATAGATAAATATGGATAGATAGGTTAATAATATCTAGCTGTAGGGATAGATAAACAGATATAGGTAAAACGGATGGATAAGCAGAATGATAAATAGATTCATAAATAGGTAAGTAATATATATTTCAAACATTTTACAAAAATCGTACAAGCATGAAGACAATTTTTTATATGATATATTTATTTACACACAAATTTAGATTTGAGCAAAGATACCTTGCTTAACAAACTTTGTAATTTAATTGAAAAAGCTGTAAATCCTAATACATGACTTGCTATCCTTCAAAACTACTGCAATTTTTAAAAGCATATGGAATTTTTAATGGTGTGTCATCTCAACTTAAATATGTTTCTATTAGTTCATTTCAAACACACACACACAAAAAAAACACTATTGAAATGATTATAGTAAGTATTAAAAAGCGTCATCATTATCTAGGACAATCAATGTACTTCTAAATATTTTAATGATTAACTGATTCCAGTTATTAAGAAAAAGTTATCAGTTTTCAACATCGTTTTACAAAAGCTATAAATATGCAAAAGAAAAATATAATGTTCATATTGATTTACAGATAGTATTTGTCAATTTGATTCAATTAATCAAAACTGTTTTTGTAATAATTAAAATTAGCTGGTATTCTACAACGTTTATTCATATTATACTCCTTTTGCATGATATATTGAGATAAAGTGTTTTTATGACTGGTAATAGAAAATCCAAGCTGTTTTAAATAACGTTTGCGCGAGTATAGGAATGTGTACTATGTCAAAGTTAGCTTCCAATTTTGATAACAATGGTCTTTGAAACTCCTCATAGATGATTTCACAAAGCAATAATCAACATATATATATATATATATATATATATATATATATATATATATATATATATATATATAACGCTAATAATTAATCAACAGTGTATTGCTTTAATTGATTCAAAGCAAATGAACAAATTTTTGGCCTATTTCAAATTTAAAGTTTACTAGTGAATGTACTATTTTAGTCAAATCAAAGGGGCATCTAATAATAATTCTAATGTTTTCAATGTTTTCTTATTATGACTTTGCCAAACATCCATTATGATAAGAAAATTTTTTACAATTTTTTTATCTTGGATTATTATTAGTTTAAAATATAAATCAATTTAAATATCCTTGTAGCTATTTAAGCAGAAATATTATTTGAATTTTCAAGAGAAACGCAATTTTCAAAATATTATTAAATTTCATTCAAAAGTTAAATGAGAGACTATTTCATTATGTTCTAACTAGATATCAAAATTATTGCAAAAATGTCATTTTAGGATACTAATAAGATATGGAAAATCCAACAGCAAAAATATATAATTGATTTATATTATCATCATTTTACTAATGTAGTAATTATTGAACCTGTTATTGAAAAAATATAATATCTTTGGATTTGGCATATAAAGCTAGTGAGTTGTACATGACTTGTAAAAAATGTGTTATGCTCTAAAGAGCTTGGTTCGAGAGCATGACTTTCCTGACTATTAGGATTATCTTAATCATAATTTGAATAAATGTCATGATTTGCATTGGGGAGAATGTGATAGAACAGAATCCACTTTATTACTTACAGTTAAGAAAGTGTTGAAATTTTTGTGGAAAAAAAATGTTTTTATTTTGAAAAAAATTAAAAACAGCAAAACATTAAATAGATTAGAGAAGTAGCACGTGATGCTAGCAGATTCATTAGTTTATTGGCTTTTCACATTTAATTTAGGCATTGGCTTTTACAGTTTATACAATATCCAACATTCATTTAATTTTTTATTCTTTGCTAATTTTTTTCTATTTGCATTTTAAAGATATAGAATATTTATGTGAGTGTAGAGAAGTTCCTAATATTGGCATCTAATATTAAAAAAAAAATCAGTCTTTCCGAAGTTCTCATATTTTTAAAGAAAATTTTTTAAACTCTGTCTGTAAATTTTTACAGTTAAAATCTCTTTAAAAATAGGTATAAATTTTCATAACATTAAACAAAAGTTAAACAAAATTACAACTTTTAAAATTGATGATGCAATAATGGGTAACATTTTTGCATGAAGCACAACAAATGATTGTTGTTTTTGAGTAAGATTGATTATAAAATATTATGTTCGTATTTTTTCTAAATTTCAAAAATTGGGAAAGTATATACAATTAAGCTTTCAGTACAACTACTGATTATAACAATGACAATTTAATATTAGATATATTTTCTTTTATCATTTGTACTGTTTTCCATGGTTTGTCAAGAAATAATTGCATTTTATACTTGCTTTTTTTTTCATGACACGTATTTCACAAACATCTGCTATATTTTATAAAAATGGTGACTTTTATTTATTTTGCAATATTTTTTGATTGTAAAACTTCTATTTTTAAATAATATGTGAAATAACAAGTCGACTTAAATATTTTCTTGCCAGACAATTTTTTTTGTAGAACATCGTTAAGCTTTATGAAGTTTCTTAATGCTTCCTAGATTCTGCATCAAAATGGCTTTAACTTATTTTTTATAATTATAGGGATTGGTAATTAAATTAATAAAATAATTATTTATTGATTTTTTTATTTACTATCTACAGTTACAAGTTTAAAGTTCTAAAAATTAAATAATCTTTTTACCTTCTAATTAAAAAAAATTACCATATTTATATTACTATTAAATTTTATAATAATTACTAGCATATTGTAAATATTAATGTAAATGATGGAAGTAAGTATTGCAGTAATCCTTTTAAAATGCATTACGATTAATTGCTTTTGTTTTAGTAATTACAAAAAAATATAAACACTATATAAGGTTTATGTCATACAAAATTAAAATTAATATATACTTAGTAGTTAATGTAAAATTAGAAACACTTGTAAACATTATACAAACTTTTCAAAATGCTAGTCAGCTTAATGGATCGTACAATTTTTTAAAGAGGATTCGTAGCAAATAATTATATCATATAAAACAAAAGACATTGTGATAAATACTTTCATCTTTACGTAATAACGATATAATCTAAAATAGTACGTTAGCTGTATTTTTTATTTCACATTTAAAAATTATGTACAGGCCACAAAGGTGTACTTTATGTAAAATGATATTTTTTTTTTCCAAGTGTCATAGCATCGGCCGGGACGCGAACCCGCAACCCGGGCAACTGCTTGTAAGGCAGTCGCGCTTTATATTAAAGAATGTACACAATTACTTAAGTTGTAAATATATTCATTGCAATGTTATTCTCAATGATATGTTCTATTTAAAAGGTAGTAGATTATTATTTGGAAATTATAAATTCATTGTTATAATTTTAATGATCAATTACTTTTCTCCTTTATGATTATATATGCAATATAAATGAAAGTCGAAATACTGTTGTTCCTGCAATATAAGGATCTTTATTGTGAAAATAATCTGTCACATGAAAAAAGCATTTGTTTTTAAACTTGATTATTTTTTTGTTTAGCAGAGCTACTTTTTCAGTTGAAGTTCTGGTAAATAAGGTAACATCAATAACAAAACAAAATATAAATTTATGAAATAAAATGCAATTCATAAATAAATTATTTATATATATAATCAAATAAAAAGTATTTTATCAAGATATTCAAAATGAAATTCATTTATGAATTAAAAAGAAAACTAAAACATCATTTATTTGCAATTTATGAAATGAAGATAAATTTTGTTTGAATTAAACATGTTTCATATTTGTTATTAATGTGTAGCATTTCAATAAAATTTTATAATCTTATTAGTTTAAATTCATGGGGTGATTGCAGGGGAGGGGGTTAAACTTTTAAAAAATGATCAAATATAAGAATTTTCAATATATTTTTAATGAATTTATCGTGTTATAAGGATTAATTTTAGCGTTAAAATGTATTACAGTATATATATATATATTGTAACCGGACCCCCATACAACCCTTTTATTACATCAGTTGTAACAATTTTCTGATGAGCATGCTGCGGGAAGGAACTATCAATTGGCATTCCCAATGCAGATGTTAACGCCCCCTACAACAATATTTCCTGCTCATCAGAGGATGTAGTACCATAGAGACTGGAAGCATCTAAACATTTCTATGTTTGGTTTTCCAAACAGCGCCATTAGAGTTCCGTCTCACTACAACCTGACTTGCCTAGGTCTAGTTATGCCAGACGTAGCTCAGAAGGCATGAGATTCTCATGAACAAGTGCTATAACTGATGAGTGATGCAATAAAACAAAACAGAATTGGACAACTGGATAACCAAATTTAATTTTTAGTAACAATAACTTTATTAAATAACAATTAATTTGCAATTTCTAATGAAGTTCATTTCTATCCACATGATAACTCATTTTCATTTTACTTATGAAAGAGTTAGAAGCAGTTCTTTTTTTTTATCAATAGTTCATTTACAAATTCATTTATGAGAAGAAGTTTGGAAACAGTCTAATTCAACAATAGTTCATTTTTGAATTCCTTTATGAGAAGAAGCTTGGAAATATTCTAATTCAACAATAGTTCATTTTGAATTCATTTATGAGAAGAAGCTTGGAAACATTCTAATTCAACAATAGTTCATTTTGAATTCATTTATGAGAAGAAGCTTGGAAACATTCTAATTCAACAATAGTTCATTTTTGAATTCCTTTATGAGAAGAAGCTTGGAAACATTCTAATTCAACAATAGTTCATTTTGAATTCATTTATGAGAAGAAGCTTGGAAATATTCTAATTCAACAATAGTTCATTTTGAATTCATTTATGAGAAGAAGCTTGGAAATATTCTAATTCAACAATAGTTCATTTTGAATTCATTTATGAGAAGAAGCTTGGAAACATTCTAATTCAACAATAGTTCATTTTGAATTCATTTATGATAAGAAGCTTAGAAGCAGTCAAGCATTTATGATTTATACAGCATTTCATTATTTTATGAATTATTACTGATTGGTAGACATTTAAACTCAGCAATTCTTGGTTTGTGGAGCATTTATCATTTGGTAATTGAAGCATTTATAATTTAGTCAAATATAAAGGTATATTCATACACATAAACTCTGTTACATTACCCAGATAGAAGTAATATGCAATTGAAGCATTTCTAATCCATATAGTAAATACGTTCAAATATTTTTATAAATAAATTTGCGTATAGCTATTTCATAACTTCACTTTATAACGTATGATAAACATGTTCTAATATTTTATAAAACAAATTCTATGTAATTATTTCATAACTACACTTTATAACGTATGATAAAGATGTTTTAATATTTTATAAAACAAAATTTATGCAACCGTTTCATAACTTCACTTTATAACATATGATAAAGATGTTTAAATATTTTTATAAAAATAATTTTTATGTAGATATTTCATAATGTCAATTTATAATTTGTGATAAAGATGTTTAAATATTTTTATAATATAATTACCTTCCAGTTTTGCAGTCTAGTTTACTCAAAAAGAGGGCGGGTTATTTCATCTATTTAGCATTATCTTGGGAAAGTCATGGCACAGCATGGAGAGAGTGAAGCTGCTAATTTACCCCATTATCATTATAATTCCTCTAGCAAAGCTTTCTTTTTCCATTTTCACGTTTTGTTAAAGCTATATTTTAATGTGTCAAAAGAATTAAGTAATACACTTTTTTTAAAAAAACATTTAATATGTTCTGCCTCTCTGTGTAAGACAAGAGAAAAAAAAAAGTTCTTTTCTTCCGACGACGTGCCTAATTTGCCTACTGCTTCAGTTTAGCCCAAGTGTCTTTTTCTTTCTTTTTAATGATTGGATAATTAATTTTTTTTTATTGTGACAGATAAAAAAAAATAAGATGACATAACACTTTATTCAAATCCATCAATCACAAAATTAAAAATATAATTTTTTTTTAACAAATCACAGCTTTTATTTACTTCTTAATTTTAAATGATAAACTTTTTTTTGCTTTATTTCATTCCCAATTAGACTGAATCACGCTAGACATTTTTAAATGGGGGGGGGGATCTTTTGAATATATATACGAGGAACAGTATATCTGTTTCATTACCCCTCACCAAATTTTGGGATGAAATCGCCTGGAAGTACGATTTCATTCCATATACTATACACATCATTTCTCATTATTGCTTCTCTCTGGTTTTCGATGTGCTGATGAAATGGGTAATATAAGCCAGAGAAGTGAATACATGAACTGTAGCCTCCAATGCCAGGATAAGTAGACAGCCAAGCACAAACTACCAGCATGCACCACCCCATGATGTCACGAGAAAATATCTCATTTTTAAGCACTACCTCTCTTGTACCTAGAAGTATCATCCAACCAAGAGTAGGAGCCAGAGAAAAAAAAACAATTTGGCACTCAGCCAACCCTGCTCAGCTTCTGTGAGTCTTAGGGGCTATCATTTGGCCTATTCATGAGACCAAGGCCTATACATGAGACCTATATATATGCACTGCTGGACTACTCTTGGAGCACAACATCCAGGTCTGGATAGTGCCGAGCATATACTTTGGAGCATCATAACACAATGCAACCAAGCAGCTCCGCTCAATCATCCACCATCTCAACATGAAAAACACAAGTTCATGCATCACTACATCACACTCACAAACTTTTTCCATCAGCTATCTCTATTTTATTCTGAATTATAACTGCAACCTGGTTTGGGAGACTGAGGATCATGATCAGTTCTCCTATAGTCCTCTTTTGTATTATGAAGTGACATACTTCTGGATCGTCTTTTTGTTGAAAATTTATCATGTTTAACATTACTGTGGAGTCTTGCTTCTTCACTTCTGTATTTTCTTTGGAGATCCTTGTTACTGTTTGATCTTCTAATTATACGCGTCCGATATGGACCATGAACACCATCTGTGGATTTTCTCCTGTTTCTCTTCCATGGTGGTACTTCATTTTTACATAAAAGTTTCTTTTTAAATGGTTCTTCTGCCATAGTAATTATTTTTTTGGTATTTGTAAAGGTTTCTTGTTGCTTAATTTTTTTTCACACTGATAAATCCCGAGTTTTCAGATTCCTTTTTGGTGTCTTTTCCTGCGTAAGCAACTATATTTTTAATAACTGTCTTTATATATATTTTTTGTACTCAATTTTTGATTTGAGTTTATTAAGCTTTTGTTTATAATTTTTATATATGGCTGAGGACTAACACACTTTTCTTTCCAATTTATGGTTTCTTTCTCTATCTCTGTTACTATTTCATAGCATATATCAGACAATTTTTCTGAAACATTTTCTTCTATATTAGACAGTTCCTTAGTTATATGAGAATTAAGTTTTTGACTATGTTCATTTTCATGTTTTTCATCTTCTTGAAGATCAGAAGATTTTAATTTTGCTTTATTAGATTCATTTTCATCCATTTGAAACTCTTTTGCTGTGTTTGATACTATTTCAGTCTCAGCTTCTGTATATACTGCTTCTTTCTTTTCAATTTTAGAGATATATTCCACAATCAGAAGTTTTCCTGAAGGTAGACTGACAATTTCAAGATCACCCTTTGTAATTTCAATTTCTTTCTTTTTAACAATCTCAAATTTTGCTTCATCAGTACTAGGATATTCAATTTGTGATTCCTTTAAAATATCTTTGGTTGGAAATTCCAAAGTTTTTTCCTCATCCAATTTTTTAGACTGAATTATTTCCTTTATCAACTGGTTGAACTTTTCATTCTGATTTTCCACTGCTTCCATAATGTTTTTCTATTCTTTGGTTTACTTCTATTGCTTGCTTATCTTCTTCTCTCTGTTTGATATCTTCTTCTCTTTGTTTATCTCTTTTTTGGTTATCTTCTTCTCTTTGTTTATCTCTTTTTTGGTTATCTTCTTCTCTTTGTTTATCTCTTTTTTGGTTATCTTCTTCTCTTTGTTTATCTCTTTTTTGGTTATCTTCTTCTCTTTGTTTGTCTCTTTTTTGGTTATCTTCTTCTCTCTGTTTGATATCTTCTTCTCTTTGTTTGTTTCTTTTCTTTTGGTCTGCTTTTATAATTTCCAATAACTGGGCTAATGTAGATGTCTCCCCTGTTTTCTCTGATTCCTCATCTGATTTAGCTTCTTGATTATCTTCTTTCTCAGGAGGATCCTCTATGCTTTCTGTATTCATCATTTTTTTTGTTTTTGATCTGGTTTTCATCAATATTTTATTCTAGTTTAGTGGTATTTTTTTTATTTCAACTTTAATAAGCTTCTCTCTCCATCCACACCATGACTTTACTCCATCTTCTTTAAAATGCCTGTTTTATTCTCTATGCCATTCATTTTTGTGTTTTTCTTTTAAACTTTTATTTTTCCACCATTCCTGAACAAATCACATCACTGCATCATATGCACTGTTCATATCACAGAATCGTGATCTGCTTATGCCTATGAGTAGGCTAGCTAGATCGGACCTCACAGTAGAGCGGAAAATTAACCGGCCTATGCCAGATAAGGCCTCACAGTAAGGTGCCAAATGTAACTGGAGCATATAGGTAGGTTAGCCAGGTAAAGCCTCACAGTTGAATGACAATGTATTAGGTGCCTATGGTTAGGCTAGCTGGATAAAGCCTCACAGTTGGATGTCAAATGTAACCGGACCCCCATACAACCCTTTTATTACATCAGTTGTAACAATTTTCTGATGAGCATGCTGCGGGAAGGAACTATCAATTGGCATTCCCAATGCAGATGTTAACGCCCCCTACAACAATATTTCCTGCTCATCAGAGGATGTAGTACCATAGAGACTGGAAGCATCTAAACATTTCTATGTTTGGTTTTCCAAACAGCGCCATTAGAGTTCCGTCTCACTACAACCTGACTTGCCTAGGTCTAGTTATGCCAGACGTAGCTCAGAAGGCATGAGATTCTCATGAACAAGTGCTATAACTGATGAGTGATGCAATAAAACAAAACAGAATTGGACAACTGGATAACCAAATTTAATTTTTAGTAACAATAACTTTATTAAATAACAATTAATTTGCAATTTCTAACGAAGTTCATTTCTATCCACATGATAACTCATTTTCATTTTACTTATGAAAGAGTTAGAAGCAGTTCTTTTTTTTTATCAATAGTTCATTTACAAATTCATTTATGAGAAGAAGCTTGGAAACATTCTAATTCAACAATAGTTCATTTTGAATTCATTTATGAGAAGAAGCTTGGAAACATTCTAATTCAACAATAGTTCATTTTTGAATTCCTTTATGAGAAGAAGCTTGGAAACATTCTAATTCAACAATAGTTCATTTTGAATTCATTTATGAGAAGAAGCTTGGAAATATTCTAATTCAACAATAGTTCATTTTGAATTCATTTATGAGAAGAAGCTTGGAAATATTCTAATTCAACAATAGTTCATTTTGAATTCATTTATGAGAAGAAGCTTGGAAACATTCTAATTCAACAATAGTTCATTTTGAATTTATTTATGATAAGAAGCTTAGAAGCAGTCAAGCATTTATGATTTATACAGCATTTCATTATTTTATGAATTATTACTGATTGGTAGACATTTAAACTCAGCAATTCTTGGTTTGTGGAGCATTTATCATTTGATAATTGAAGCATTTATAATTTAGTCAAATATAAAGGTATATTCATACACATAAACTCTGTTACATTACCCAGATAGAAGTAATATGCAATTGAAGCATTTCTAATCCATATAGTAAATACGTTCAAATATTTTTATAAATAAATTTGCGTATAGCTATTTCACAACTTCACTTTATAACATATGATAAACATGTTCTAATATTTTATAAAACAAATTCTATGTAATTATTTCATAATTTCACTTTATAACGTATGATAAAGATGTTCTAATATTTTATAAAACAAATTCTATGTAATTATTTCATAACTTCACTTTATAACGTATGATAAAGATGTTCTAATATTTTATAAAACAAATTCTATGTAATTATTTCATAACTTCACTTTATAATGTATGATAAAGATGTCTTAATATTTTATAAAACAAAATTTATGCAACCGTTTCATAACTTCACTTTATAACATATGATAAAGATGTTTAAATATTTTTATAAAAATAATTTTTATGTAGATATTTCATAATGTCAATTTATAATTTGTGATAAAGATGTTTAAATATTTTTATAATATAATTATTTTCCAGTTTTGCAGTCTAGTTTACTCAAAAAGAGGGCAGGTTATTTTATCTATTTAGCATTATCTTGGGGAAGTCATGGCACAGCATGGAGAGAGTGAAGCCACTAATTTACCCCATTATCATTATAATTCCTCTAGCAAAGCTTTCTTTTTCCATTTTCACGTTTTGTTAAAGCTATATTTTAATGTGTCAAAAGAATTAAGTAATACACTTTTTTTAAAAAAAACATTTAATATGTTCTGCCTCTCTGTGTAAGACAAGAGAAAAAAAAAGTTCTTTTTTTCCGACAACGTGCCTAATTTGCCTACTGCTTCAGTTTAGCCCAAGTGTCTTTTTCTTTCTTTTTAATGATTGGTTAATTAATTTTTTTTTATTGTGACAGATAAAATGAAATAAGATGACATAACACTTTATTCAAATCCATCAATCACAAAATTAAAAATATAATTTTTTTTTAACAAATCACAGCTTTTATTTACTTCTTAATTTTAAATGATAAACTTTTTTTTGCTTTATTTCATTCCCAATTAGACTGAATCACGCTAGACATTTTTAAATGGGGGGGGGGGATCTTTTGAATATATATACGAGGAACAGTATATCTGTTTCAATATATATATATTGTAACAGTACAAATTTTTGAAAGTCGGATTATTTTAATGATTTTAAATCGATTGCAATTAAAATCAATTGTATTATAAAGCTGTCTTATCATCAAATTAATAAAGAGAGCATAAAAAAAGGTTTGTAATTTTTATAGGTTGAGTATGTGTGAGCGATGTGAGATATTACTACATCGGTTTAAGAAATTTAAAAAATATTGATTTGTAGATTTAATAAAAGCCATGAAATATTTTATAAAAAAATTTACTATGTAAAATTAAAAACGGCAAAATTTATAACTTCATGATGAAGGACAAGAAAAAGAAAATAGTGGCTTTATTTAACATACACTGATAATTGTTTTTTTTTTTTAAAAAAAAAAAGGTGTATCTTATTTTATGATCTTTCACATTTGTCTTCTGGAAGCTTAACTGAAGCATGTTGCCTTCTTCTTGGTGTAAAATTGAGGCTAAATCCAAATATTTTATTAAAAATTATAAATAATTAAAAAAAAAAAAATCTAGAGAAAGTGTTTCAATGCATAATTTTTTTTCTTTTTCTTTTTAATCAACATAAATAAAAAAAATATGTTTATGATTATTTGTAAAATAATTATCTAAATGTGAAAGAAAAAATCATGTTTTATAAAATTAAATCTGTTATTCGAATTTGAGATAAGTGTTTTGTAAAAACTGTCCAGTATAAAAATTACTATAGAGTTAATTAATTTATCCAATGCTATAAACATGTTTATCAATGTAATAAAATTAAATAATATTAAAGATATAGAATGGTAAGATGTGGTATCCTTGATTTGGAACAAAAAATGTAGGAATATATCTGAAAAACAACATTAGTTTTGGCTTCAATCACACTGGACAGCTGTGCAGATTGATTCGAAGAAAAAAGAAGAAAAATGCAACAGAAAAGTAGAACAGTTTTTTCTAGCTAGTAAGCAGAAAAGATAAAAGACTAACACCAGTCAAAGATTGAGCCTGATGCAGTAGCTGCTGTAAAAAAAAATTATTAGTTAAAATATTTACCTACAGAGTAGTTCAAATAACTTTACATTCCTGAACAGCTGAAATTGTATTTTTAAATATTACATTCAATTCAACCATTATGAAAATTTCGCTATCTTTTTGCTATTAGAAGAGTTTAAACAATTTAAGAACATGAATCCAAGACTTGGAAATATGCTAATATGAATGTTTATTGTGCATAAGAAAATCTTTTCTGGTTTATAAGAAGAAAATCATTCCATAAGAAAAGAAGAGGACTTTGTTATAAGACGTACCCTGTATGTGTCTATCACAGGATCAATTTTATTATCTACAGACATTAATGCCCAAATAGGTTAATTAAAATGCAAACGGAATTTATGAAGATTACTATCAAGTATTTACATAAAATGTAGAATATAAGCTTATACTATCAACAAAAACTAGGGTTAAAATATTTTATTATATATGTAAAATCTTTATTGTATATTTGAATTTAAAGCTTAGCATTAATATTAGCATGGGTGTATATATATATTCAGAGTCCCAGTTAAATTTCTACTTGCTAATTTCAATATTCTGTATTTTGATCATTTTATGATTTTATGGTAATCGCCAATATATAAGCAATAATGTCATTATTTTATAATTAGCGTAAATAAATAATTGGATTATTTTGTTGTTAAACATAATTATATCACCTATGAACTTATTCAAAAATATACCATTAATATATCACTAAATGTGAGAAGTCATGCAATTATCTGCAGAACATGCTGGTGCAATGTATCGAAGAGGAGCATAAAATAAATTTAAATTAGATGTAAAAAATATATAAAAGGTGTTATTTTTGGATTAATTACGTGGAATTCAACATTTTCTGTGATACTGATATTTTTATTTTTATCACCATAGTGTTTTGTTTTACTTAATGTGAACTATTACATTTTGATGCTGCAAAGATCGCGGTAGATATTAGATAATTATTATTACATTTGATGCAACAATATGCGCTTTGAATAGTCCCTCACTGAAGCTCAATCCCACATTTGTATAGTCAGTACATATAATATGAATAAATTGATACATAGCAAAAGATAATGTTATATGTGGCATGCAATATGTGTATCCAAGTTGGCTTAAAGTGTTTGAAATGAGAAATAATATCAGCAAGAATAAAATATGTATGGATAGATTTTAAATGTACTTTGAGTCCAGATACATAGGAGAAAGTTTGATATTGGCACGATAAATAGTTAGAAAATCGTAATAAATTCACATCATGGGAAAGATTGAAACTGATGTACTAATTTACTAATAGAATTTAAATAAAAATATCTAAGATAGTAATAAATTCAAAAAGAGAACAAATTGGTGCCAGGGTCAATAAATAAAAATGTAATAAAGTAATAAGACATTTAGTTACAAATATAAATAATATGATAAATACCAAAAAGTGAAGATATATAATTAAACATGGAGCAATCAACAACACAAACTCAATGATAGCCACTAAAGCCAGAGTTGAAAGAACAAAAATCTGTTCAGACAGTACAAAAGCTTTTACAAGTGATACTGAACATATATAACATTAAAATGTGGTATGCATTTATTAAGGAAATACAATAAGAAATAAAGAAGTACAACAAAAAATAAAATGCAATAATGAAGAAATAAGGAACTTAAATAAATGCAAGAAAAAATGAAATGCAATTGAAAAAAGACAGAATTTAAAGCAATTCTACAAAAAGAGATACTGAATTTTAAAAAATGCATCAATAAATAGAAGACAATTGGAAAAAACTTTACAAGAGACTACAAACAGCCTGAGAATGAAGATAACACTTCAAATACAAGAACAACAACAGAAAGTGGAGATTATAGAAAGAAAATTACAGTTTTGGACAAAAATGTCTAGTGAGAAGAAAATACAGAAGAATTTGTAAGGTATTGTAGAAAAAAGTAAAAAAATTGGACTTGAGAGAAGTTAACAAAGAATGACAATCAAATTCATTATTTCAAAAAAAAAACTCTGAGAGATTCAGGAAAAGATGCAAGACACTCAGAAAGAATTACTTTAAATCATAACTAAAATAAACACCGATTATGTTAGATGTATTCTAAGATGAAGGAAGAGACACAAACTGGTTTATATGAAAGACAAAAGAATTTAAGAGAAATGGCTAAAGCAGATCATAAAAGAGCTAAAACAATCTATGATATTAATATAGCAGAAGAAGAGAGAATAGAAATTATGAGCCATTTAATTGTATCAACTAATTACTCAAAATTCAGGTTTTCAGAAGTGATGCAGATAAAATTCAAATGGAATATGTTAATAGCTTCGAGAATTATTTTCAACTAGACCCGTTAATATAAAGAGAACAAATTATTATTGCATATAATTATCTTAAAGGCCCTGCTAATAAAAAATGGAATTCCTTGATACAAAACCTTACCTCTTATTTTGGATGCAGAGAATTGATTTAAATAGCTACTGGTCAGAGGAGTGTAAATGAAAGAATAAGGTATCAAATTTATGCTTGAAATCCATAAGAGATAGTGAAAGTTATATCTGAGTTTTTCAAAGACAGATAGAAAAACTATGATCCCTGACTGCATGTGGCACGACTCAAATCATTTGGATTATTTGGCACACTTCATTTATGATAATAAGCACAGACCATCAAATCATAAAATGTGGCCATTTTTAAATACCATTAACATGAGATTACAGAATTAGGAAGGTGTAGTTAGTGGAGATGGAAAGTTCATTACAACTACTGGCAAAGGAATAAAATTAGAAGTGAGACATTTATTGGATGTATGAAATTAAAAGATGATCAAAAGTTCAAATCTTATAAATAGAAATGAAAGAGAAGAGACATTTAGATGACATAGACAGTAAAAAAAATAGTATGTCAGTCTAAAAGTTATGCAAGCTCAAAAAAAATCCTTATGAAAGATCATCTGAAAGTTTACCTTAAAACAGGTACTAGTACAGAATTAGAAAATAGACCCAGAAAACAAAGATAAAGGGATCCAAAGCAGTGTGAAGAAATTAACAGTGACCTTAAACTTAGCAGAACAAAAGCAATATGATTATTAAATTATACAGATTGTATTCAAAAGAGCCACCTTTATTATTGTGATGAATTCCTGTTAAATAGGGATTCTGGACTAAAATAGCCACTTCTTAGAATTATTCTTTAAGAAATATATACCCCTGGGTCTCGTTTTACGCGATAGATAGGTTCCTCAGAAAACACGCGCAAACGAAATCGCGCAAAAATAGACGTAACTTACACTGAAAAAGGGGGGATGCGGTCTGTGATTTTTCAAAATTCACGTAAAAGCAAAGCACCAAGTAAAATTACTTTAAAATTCCCGCAAAAAAAAAACTAAAGAAATAAAATATGACTAATAAAAAATTTCAAATTTGAAAAAAATTGATACAAGACAAACTTTTTTTAACTATAATATTTAATTTTATTCAAAATAATATATTTTTATGTATAATTTACAGTACAGTAATTTATATTTTTTTTTATACACGTTTTAATTATTATCGCTATTTGCCCCAAAACACGTTCGTTTGCAAACTAGTAAAAAATCAGATTCTCATGTGATGTGATGTATTTGGCTTCTCCTTAAACGAAGTCAAGAATATCTCAGCAATTATTCTCACAAGAGGAAATACAACTAGCCCAAGTTCACTCTCATGTTGTGTTAATAGTTTTCTGTTGACGATGATTTTATTAATTGTTTATGAACTTAGACTTATGATAATAAAAAGACATTTATTCACCAATGCTGGGAAAAATTTAATTAAAATTAACAACTAAAAATTAAATTCTTATTTTTGCCTTTAATTTTCAATTCCGTTTAAAAATCAAATTTCGTTTTACATCGCATTAATTTCAAGTAAGTAATTTTTAAATTGTTAATTACAATTAAAAATCAGATTTTAATTTTTAATTGTGCCCACTGCTATTACTCACCTTTTAAAAATAAACTTGTGGACCCTAAATGATTAATAATTGATTACGTTCTTTTTTAAAAAGCAAAAACAGAATGTGATTTAAAATGCAACATTAACACGCACAATGTTTGAACAAATTTACATTATAATCTTGTAAATTTTAAAGTGTGTATACATAAAATGTGGAAATCATGATTTTAATTTCATTATTGCATAAAATCTTACTATTATAAAGCACTGAAAATATTGAAATTACTAAGATAAAAGTAGAATTCCAATAATGTGCTATTACTTTTAATATAACGTAAGTGCGCGAAATTTATTATTTAAAGTAATAGCGCATTATCGGAGGTCGACTTCCGGTAAAACACGAATCGCAACTTCAAAATCGTGTTAAATAAGTCCGCATAAAAAGAGACCCAGGTGTATTGGTAACTTATTATATATGTGTATGGCTATGTTATGAAGCTATTGATTAATAAATGTATTTGTGTGGATTAGCCATAAATAGGATTATATCCAGGGTGTATAAATAATAGGCCATGGATTTATTATACAACAAGTGTGCTTGATTACAAAATGTAATTGGAAAAAATAATTAAAATAAACCATGGACACTTTACAAATAACTACTATTGTTTTCTACCATGCATGTGAACTGAAAGTTAAAAGATTGGGTAAAAATGGCTTATTAAATCAATAATCAATTATAAAAATAAGTCATAAATACTTATGACATAGTCTGTAATGTAACCATGATTAGAACAAATAAATCTGTGTCTTATTGATAGTTATGATACTTTGTAAATGGAT
This sequence comes from Epiperipatus broadwayi, assembly GCA_028023455.1. Classification (NCBI taxonomy): domain Eukaryota; kingdom Metazoa; phylum Onychophora; class Udeonychophora; order Euonychophora; family Peripatidae; genus Epiperipatus; species Epiperipatus broadwayi. The sequence continues at coordinate 8,456 of JAQFVV010002102.1, read as the reverse complement.
GGATATTATTTGTTTAAATAGTGAGTAACTTCTTTATATATAATATTGAGTGATCTATATATTTATACCATGCCCATTTCGTTGAGAGTACTTTATGTTCTATGTGTTCTAGCCAGACATTTCAAAGATTGTTATGCGGGGTGATCATATACTAAAAAAATATTTTAAATTATATTAAAATATATGAATAAAGTATATGTTTCATATATTTTTCTGATGTTTAATATCAAGTGCGGGCCTGAATCAATTAAATTAAATTAAAACATATATAAGCTGACCATTGCAATATACATGATGCATTTTTAAGCCTAATAAACGAATAATTCCATTCAGTTTCAGATGAAACTTACAAATTATTTTCAAAATTTATATTACTTGATTTTTTCCAAATATTTTTATGTTCATTAAGGCTTTTTTAAAATATCCATTAATAAATCTTGGATTTTTGTCAAGCGTTGTTAGCCGAGAGGTGAGCGCAGTCACCTTGCAAGCAAGCTGTTGTTTGCAGACGGTTGCTGCGGGTTCGCCTCCCGGCGATGCTATGATATATAGGGAAAAAATATTGGATTTTTAAGAATGGTTGAACTGATTGCAAATATCATTATTCTTATTGCTTTGCTGCCTTTCCATCAAATTATTAAAGACAACTTCAGCTTTGACAATAAATTGATAGGCAAATTTTATACTTTCCAGTATAGAATTTAGTTATATTGGTTTAAAAAACGAATTGGATTATCAGATTTAATAAATCTACTAAATATTTTGATATTCTAATACATATTGCATAGTATGTGGCAACCCACTGGATATTTAAATTATATAGTAGTAATTGATGTTTTATTTTGATTTATATGCGCGTGAGTATATGTGCTTTCATTAACAGATATGTTATTTAAAATTAAATTGGTAATATTGTAAACCTTGTTTAAAATGAAAAGGAAAAAAGAAAAAATAATTAAGGTTACTATTTAACATGAAACTGAATGGGTCTTGTAATAGTTGTATGTATTTTATGGATCTTTTAGTTTGCTTTGGAGAAAATTATATACAATTAAAATTAGAAAGATTAGAATCAGAATTTTGAAGGTCGGTCATATATATATATTTATTTTTCATTCCATTCTTCATAAATTAAAGTTATTCTATAATTATTTGGAAAACAAACATTAGTATACTATGAAAGTGAAAGTAACATGTTTAATATAATCAGCATTAGTAAACTATGAAAATGAAAGAAACATGTTTAATATAATCAAAATATTTTATTCAGATTTGAGATAAAGAATATTTAGGAAAACATATCCAAAATTAATTTTTTTTTTTTTTTACAATTTGTGCTTTTTATTGTTATTGCTAGGAAAAAAATGATTACATCCCATTGTCTTAATCCTTTAATGGTATATATTTTTTTTAAATCTTTATGCTTATCACAATGAATTCATTATATATATATATATATATTTGCGGTGAATAAAATATATATATATATAAAAATGAATTCATTATGATAAACATAAAGATTTAAAAAAATAATATACCATTAAAGGATTAAGACAATAGGATGTAATATCATTACAATAGCGGCAACGTATAAATATGTTTTTTGAACGATGGTCAGTTTTAGACTTGCTTAAAAAAATGCAGCAATACAGGCTGATTCTAGGCAGAGGGGAGAGAAAATGCTGGAAGAGAAGTAGAGCAGTCATTATCAATGGTAAATATGAAAAAATAAAGGACTATAATCAGGACAAAGAATAAATCTGATGTGCCACTTGTTGTAATTTACTATTAAAATACTTTTTCAATTGGTTTCTGTGGTAAAATAGCCACTGTTTAAAAATATTTTTCAATGCAAAATCTAATGTGGCAATTATGATACTATTTTCTACTGGGAAGATATTTGCCATGTGCAACTAAGAAACTGCAGGCACACTAGGTGAATTTCATAAATTATGTAGTTTTGTCCAGATATGGACGTATACAACTTTACAAGTTTACAAAAATAAAACCATGCCACAAAAAAAAAAAAGATCAGACCGTAAGACCTAGAATCTCTTTGCCTATAATAAGGATTATTTTTGTTTGAAATTAACAATGCTCAAGAAGAGTAATTTAAATAAAAAAGACTGAATTTGTAGATATCAGCAAAACCATGGTAAAATAACATTTATTTTATGGATAAGACTTTTTAATTAAATATAAGGCCATAGAATTTTTATTAGTAGGGGTGTGAAAATGTTTATTCATAATTTCTTTTAAAACTTTTATTCATGATTATCTGTTAGTTTAAAATATTTTTTGTTCATACCAATTTGATTCCGTTATTATATGGGGTATGAACATTTAAGATCTTTCCGAATATATAAACAAAACTTTCTTTGTTTTATGATTAGCTTAAATAGTTATATATATATATATATATATTGATTATGAAATACAGTTATTTTATTGTTTGAGCTTATTCCAAACATATGTAATTAATTGAACATTAAAGCAGAAAAGTCATGCAATCTCTTGGAAGACATACTAAATTAACGAATGTACCAACAACGGTGGGCAAATGTGGATCTCAGAGGCGTACGCGGTTCCCATTGAAATCGATTTTACTTTTATTATTTGTTTTTTTTTTTAATTGAACAAAAATTTATAATACGATAGAAATTTTTATTAAACATTTTTATTACTTATTTTATTGCAAATTACATAATGTACATATGCATATATTATTTTCAAATATATTGGCATACTACATTATTAACATCCTCCAAAAATAAGTTATTACATGATTGTAAGGAGAGATCACGTGAATATTTATGATTTGTGAAGTTTTGTAGTTGTATATTTCAGTGACAGTTTTCCTATTAGCTAAAGGTCCTATTTCATATTTTGTCAAAAAATCTGGTAAGTAGACTTTTTATTAAGCATTTTAAACTTGTTATGGTGTGTAATTTTTTGCAGCATCAGCTGTCTAACTAAAGACGTGTACAGGTTAATTAAAAAATATTTTAATTGTTTATAATTAGGGCATTTAGAGTTCCATGCTCATTTTAAACAATCAATTATATAAAAAAACTCTTGAAAATAAAATTGAAAAACATTTGCTTGATTTGGGTTTTGTTTTTATTTCGGTGATAAAAGACAGACTTTTAAACTCGTTTGATATGCACGAAAATGAACTATTTCCTAGCTGGTATCTGCCCCTCCTATGCGCAAAACTATTCTGAGGCGGAAAGGTTGCTGCCATCAGCCTTCAAAAATTCCAAATGCCTAGAAGGTTCAATGGTCTTTCTCTCCATTGTAGCAAAACCATGATATTCCAGAGAGACTATAACCTACTATTCTGGCTTCAAAATAAATACTCAACTATATCATATCAAGAAGATGTCACACCAACAAATAGACCTATGCCCACTAATAATAGATGGTGGAATTTGTTATTTGATAATATTCGGAAAGTTGTTGATCTAAATGAAAATCCAATTATTTCAAAAATTAAATACTGGAACGCATATAAAATAATACATGGGGAAAATAACATAAACAAAGGATCTCTCTGGATTACCAATCAGCAACTGATTTCAAGATTAAAATTCTGGTTCATTGAGGCAAAATTTCAAGATTTCTTAATTAAAAGCAGGCTGGACTCCTTACCTACTAATTCATTTTTGTCATACAGGAGAAATTTCAAGAAGATCAATCCTGTTTGCCGAATGTGTGAGAGGAGGAATCAATTGATTACATTTTTCTTAGATGTCCCAGTATGTCCAATTACAGATCGATAACTCATGAATGATATAGCAATATGAGTGCAAACTATAAATCAATTAAAGAATATATAGGTCAGGGTCTGTTTATGGACATAAGACTGGCAATTTTAGCGAATTATGCCCTGTGCTGTGTCTGATGTAAAGTAACAATTGAAGGGATGAGAGACCCACGCGGTACTAAATTTAAGAACGTCATGAAAAAAATCCTGAAGAAGGACCGACTAATTGCTCCAAGCTATATCACAAGAGCAACATGGCAGAAGGTTGGGTCTACTTTACTTCAAATAGATATGTAATTGATATCATTTTTGTATTTGTAACACTCAATATAGCAATAGAATAAAAGTTTTCTTATAAAAAAAAAAACAGACAACTAATCAAACATATATATGTGGGAATAACATCATTGCCGAATGCTTTAGAATTATAAAGAAATTAGATCTTCAAAATGGAATTATGAATGCCTTAAAATTATAAAAATTAGATCTTCAAAATGGAATTATAAATATTAATGAATGAACTTTATATTAAGAAGATGAATATAAAGAGGAAACTAAATGTCAACTTAGGATATCCTAATATTATTCTCTTTAATATTTAACAACAAAGGAATCAAAAAATTGCATCTTCGAAGGATTTTCATTCTCGCGAGGAACATTAACTTTTATAAATGCCATTTGGGATTTCTGAAAATTATAATTAGGAAAAGTTAATTTCATTTTCTTTATCATCGTATTCATTTTATTATAAAAATGAATAATAAGAGAGAATTAATAATTTAGAATATTTTTGTTTTTATTTATGATTAATAAAGTTTTAAATATCGGTTAATAAATGTTAATTTTGGGAACGGGATAATGTGAACTTAGAGGTAAGATATTAAATTATTTTTAAATCCACATATTATTTTCCATGACATGACACTACATTGTTTATACTAACCTAAATAGATTAATAACAGTAATGCATGATAAATGGATAAATGATTAACATTATTGTAAAGTAAATATTTTTATATTAATAAATATAAATTACAGACAACCATTTTGACGGAATGAAGGTATTACATACAAATGATTGGATTATTATTTGTATAACCCAATTACTATAAAATAGCGTTAATATAAATGTCTAAATATTAGAATATTTATATTTTAAATACATTATAAAATCACGTAGTGTTATAGATTTAGAAAATATATCTACCGCAAGCAAAGAGAATGTTTATATTTTTAATATAAGGAGGTAGATATATAAATATTTTTTTATATATATTATAAAATTTAAATTATTTAAGTGTTAAATAAATAAGTACGTTTTTTATATTAAATGAAGTCTTCAATTTTGTTTTATTTGAATTAAAGAGTTAGTGAGATTCGTTGTTAATATTACTTTAAAATATTGATAGGAACCCCTGAAGAGAGTAAAGTGTTAAACTTCCCTGAGTTCGAAATCTGAGCATAACGGTAAAGTTAATTAAGGTGAAAATTGATTTGATGTGGTTGGATATAATAATTTTTTTTAAAATAATAAATTAGTTATTGGGAACAAATATAGTTTTATATCAAAATTAAATCACATCATTCGTGGCATCCTATATGAAGACCTTAAATCAGACTATAGTGAGATGCGACTCCTTAACTTATCTTCTTGAGCTAGTGACAATGGGCTAACGACCGGATATCAAAATGTATAAATAAAAAAAATAAAAAAATTTTTTTTTACTTATGTATCTGCCTACTTTATAAATTTTTCTAGATTCAAAGGCCTAGATGGCGCCCTGTAGTGCAGATTACGTTAAGCTCTATTTCTCCGGATCATTACAATATATATATTGAAACAGATATTCTGTTCCTCATATAAATATTCAAAAGATTTCCCCCCATTCAAAAATTTCTAGCATGATTCAGTCTAATTGGGAATGCAATAAAGCTGTGAGTTGTTAAAAAAAACTCATATTTTTAATTTTGTGATTGATGGATTTGAACAAAATGTTATATCGTCTTATTTCATTTTTTTTTTTTATCTGTCTCAATAAAAAAAAAAGAAATTAATTATCCAATCATTAAAAAGAAAGAAAAAAGATACTTGAGTTAAACTGAGGCAGTATTCAAATTAGGCACGTCATTAAAAAAAAAAAAAGAACTTTCGTCTTACACAGAGAAGCAGAACATATTAAATTTTTTTTTAAAAAATAAAGTGTATTACTTAATCCTTTTGACAAATTAAAATATAGCTTTAACTAAACGTGAAAATGGAAAAAGAAAACTTTGCTAGAGGAATTATAATAACAATGGGGTAATTTAGTGGCTTCACTCTCTCCACGCTGTGCCATGACTTTCCATTGATGAAATAACCCGCCTTCTTTTGAGTAAAATGGACTGCAAAACTGGAAGGTAATTATGTTATAAGAATGTTTAGACATCTTTACCATGAATTATAAATTAACATCATGAAATATCTACATAAAAATTATTTTTATAAAATATTAAAATATTTTTATCATATGTTATAAAGTGAAGTTATGAAACGGTTGCATACATTTTGTTTAATAAAGTATTAAGACATCTTTACCATATGTTATAAGGTGAAGTTATGAAACGGTTGCATACATTTTGTTTAATAAAGTATTAAGACATCTTTACCATACGTTATAAAGTGAAGTTATGAAATAATTACATAGAGTTTATTATTGTAAAATATTAAAACATGTTTATCATACGTTATAAAATGAAGTTATGAAATGGTTATATGCAAATTTATTTATAAAAATATTTGAACGTATTTACTATATGGATTTAAAAAAATGCTTTAATTGCATACTACTTCTATCTGAGTAATGTGACAGAACTTATATGTATGAATATACTGTTATATTTGATTAAATTAGAAATGCTTCAATTACTAAATGATAAATGCTCCACAAGCCAAACAGAGTTTATGTGTAAGAATATACTTCTATATTTGGCTAAATTATAAATTCCTCAATTATCAAATGATAAATGCTTTACAAACCAAGAATTGCTGAGTTCAAATGTCTACCAATCGGTAATAATTCATAAAATGATGAAATGCTCTATAAATCATAAATACTTGACTGCTTCTAAGCTTCTTATAATGTAACAGAGTTTATGTATAAGAATATACTTTTATATTTGACTAAATTATAAATGCTTTAATTACCAAATGAAGAATATTTCCAAGCTTTTTCTCATAAATGAATTCAAAATGAACTATTGTTGAATTAGAATATTTCCAAGCTTCTTCTCATAAATGGATTCAAAATGAATTACTGTTAAATTAGAATATTTCCAAGCTTCTTCTCATAAATGGATTCAAAATGAATTACTGTTAAATTAGAATATTTCCAAGCTTCTTTTCATAAATGGATTCAAAATGAATTCTTGTTGAATTAGAATATTTCCAAGCTTCTTCTCATAAATGGATTCAAAATGAATTACTGTTAAATTAGAATATTTCCAAGTTTCTTTTCATAAATGGATTCAAAATGAATTATTGTTGAATTAGAATATTTCCAAGCTTCTTCTCATAAATGAATTCAAAATGAACTATTGTTGAATTAGAATATTTCCAAGCTTCTTCTCATAAATGGATTCAAAATGAATTATTGTTAAACTAGAATATTTCCAAGCTTCTTTTCATAAATGGATTCAAAATGAACTATTGTTGAATTAGAATATTTCCAAGCTTCTTCTCATAAATGGATTCAAAATGAATTATTGTTAAGTTAGAATATTTCCAAGCTTCTTTTCATAAATGGATTCAAAATGAATTATTATTGAATTAGAATATTTCCAAGCTTCTTCTCATAAATGAATTCAAAATGAACTATTGTTGAATTAGAATATTTCCAAGCTTCTTCTCATAAGTGGATTCAAAATGAATTATTGTTAAATTAGAATATTTCCAAGCTTCTTTTCATAAATGGATTCAAAATGAATTATTGTTGAATTAGAATATTTCCAAGCTTTTTCTCATAAATGGATTCAAAATGAACTATTGTTGAATTAGAATATTTCCAAGCTTCTTCTCATAAATGGATTCAAAATAAATTATTGTTGAATTAGAATATTTCCAAGCTTCTTCTAATAAATGAATTCAAAATGAACTATTATTGAATTGACTATTTCCAAGCTTTTTCTCATAATTGAATTTGTAAATGAATTATTGATAAAAAAAAAAGGGAACTGCTTCTAACTCTTTTATAAGTAAAATAAAAATGAGTTATCATGTGGATAGAAGTGAATTTCGTTAGAAATTGCAAATTTAATTGTTATTTAATAAATTTTTTTTGTTACCAAAAATTAAATTGGTTATCCAGTTGTCCAATTTTGTTTATTTATCGCATCACTCACCAATTATAGCACTGGTTCATGAGAATCTTATGCTTTCTGAGCTACGTCTGACATAACTAGACCTTGGCAAGTCAGGTTGTAGTGAGACGGAACTCTAATGGCGCTGTTTGGAAAACCAAACATATAAATGTTTAGATGTTCACAGTCTCTATGGTACTACATCCTCTGATGAGCAGGAAATATTGTTGTAGGAGGCATTAACATCTGCATTAGGAATGTCAATTGATAGTTCCTTCCTACAGCATGCTCATCAGAAAATTGTTACAACTGATGTAATAAAAGGGGTTGTACGCGGGTCCGGTTACAATATATA